>OX101794.1:13970049-14123877 GCA_944452715.1 Ophion slaviceki | reverse complement strand
AAAGAAGGGTGGGAGGGAGAGGATGAAGAAATAAAGATATAAAGATACATACATACATACATATATATGCATGTATATATATATATATATATATATATATATATATATATATATATATATATATATATATATATACGCACAAAGAGTAAGTGTATATTTGGTTATCTCTAACAAGAAAACATAATTAAATTATCCGCCTCCGATTTTCTTGAAACTCATATATGTGATAAAACATTGAGAACTATCGGACACGTATTTTTTTATCGGTGGAAAACCGGTTTCGGGGGGGGGGGGACCTCCCTCAAAGAAAGGCGTGTCACCCCTCGATGTAATTTTTTTTAAAACTTCTATAGTGAATTTTTCATCGCTTCACATGAGAAGAATTTTGGTTTTTGTTTCACTCGGATCGGTGGACTACCTGTGGGTGGAACTGCAAAATCACCCCGCAACATGCCTTTCTTTGAGGGGCGGTTTCCTCCCTTAAAACCGTTTTTCCGCCGATAAAAAAATACGTGTCTCATGGTTTTCGATACTTTATTACACTGAAAAAAAAAATTCGTTCATCCATCCAAAATTCAGTTGGTTTAACAAAATGTATCTTTAAATTCGTTCAACTTGATTTTTGATTGGCATAACAAAACAGTATAGTTGGTGATAAAATAGTATAGTAGTGTGAACAGTAGTTTAATTAGCATGTCTAAGCAACTGTTAAAATAACAAAATTTCGAGACAACAAAATGCATTTTGCACATTCAACGATTCTTTTTTCTCAGTGTACATATATGAGTTTCAACGAAATCGAATACTAAAGTGATGTTCCTCGTAAGTAAGTATCATCTCGTATGTAAAAAAAAAATAGCGGAAGGAGAATAATGTGTTGAAATGAAATGAAATATCTTACGTTTGTACGTAGACAATTGACACCTCGGTCCGAAAAAAATATTATTATCGCACATTACTGGGCCACTGTGTTTTCGTAATTCGTGACGCCTACACAATATTAACGGGAGTCTACTGTTTATCTGAGGAGTTTTTTTTTATCGATCCAGCGTGTTGTGCCGAGCTGTTGATTACTGTCATAAATGCAAATTGTTTTTTTTTGCACTTATTATTTCGCAGTCTGCGAACATAACGAAATTTCCTTAATGAAAATAGCCACACCGTTCGTTCCTTATACACTGCATATAAAATGCAAGGTATTTCCTAGGATCAACAAAATACGACGATTCTATAAGGGCGGCGGTAAACGCGAAAAGCGATGTACTCGAATGTACAATAATTTTTTTACCTTCCAGTTTTACGGACGCCGAAAAGAGAACAAAAAATGACGGACGATAATTGGGACCTCCCGACCTCGGGCGTTTATCAATTTAATTAACAGACCTCCACATTTCACATATTTTATCGCAGACGCATTCCTGCGGTTTTTATTAATTGAGCACCGCGAAAAATCCGATTAGTCGGAACGTTCGACAAGATAGGAAGTATTTCGAAGCTTTGAAACATTCCAATGTACACGTTGGTTCCGAAAAAATGTCGATAAATCGAGTATTTGTTTCAATTTTTATTTTAACTTTAGCGTTGTTTTTGTTAATTTGTTACCAGCGAGACTAACGAGGAATATCACTTAAAGGGGGAGATACTCTTAGGCGAGGAAAAAGTTTTCTGTTTTTTGGGATTTTTTTTAAAGGACTGATTTTTTCACCATTTCTGAGACTTAGGGTATGTTTTATTACTACTTTTGGCTGTTACATGGTATTTTTTTATTAATCTTTCAAAATGGAGGAGGCAAGGCACGGTCTGCTGGACTGCATTTTCAAAACTGGCGTGACGTACAGCTAAAAAACTAATCGACCGATTCTGATGAAATTTGGTATAAATATTTTCAACCTTATTGTCTAAAACATAGCCCTAAATCGTCTTGGAAATTAAAACAAAAAGTATTCTATTTAAATTGCAAAATATATCATTTTTTTGGAAAATTGCATCCTTTTGTTTCAAAGTGTACCATTCCATCGATTGTCCATATTCCCCACTTTATATTGGTTCATATTTTGCGTATGAGTGTCAATGAAAGAAAAATGTTGGTAAGTTTTTTTTCAGATTAGTTCCGCCGACGATACGTGTCACGCCGTCTGACAACATCCGTCGCAACCCGTTTAGAAGGCCTCCGTCATTTTTAAGGATTGACAAAAACAAATCATGAAAATTAGCAATTTTTTCTCACCTAGAGGGATGCCCCCTTGGAAGCGTTTTTCCGCCGATAAAAAACATGCGTGTCTCATAGTTTTCAATGCTTCATCACATATATGAGTTTCAACGAAATCGAAGGTGACCACTTAACCCCTTAGCAGTCAGGCGAAAGTGAGATTTTCGTACCACTTTTGTGTTGGAAAAAAAAATCACAGATTTTTCCTATAATTTCAGTATAACGATTTTGAGGTTGCTAAATCCGAATCAGAAATCAGATTTTCAAAATTCAAAATGGCAGATCCAATATGACGGATGCAAATTCGAAAAATGGTTTGATTCTGACGAAAGTGAGTATCGTACGGTTTTTGAGGTCGCCGAATCCGAATTTGAAATCGGATTCCCAAAATTCAAAATGGCGGATGCAAATTCGAGAAATGCTTTGATTCTGACGAAACTAAGTATCTTCTGATTTTCGAGGTCACTAAATCCGAATCTGAAATCGGATTTTCAATATTCAAAATCGCGGATCCAAAATGGCCGAAAATCAAAATTTTTGAAATTCCAAAAATAAAATAAAATACGAAAAATACGAAGAAACAAATTCAAAATATGAACAATTAAAACAAATTTAAAAAATACAAAAAGAGCAAAAAAAATTATTACCAAAAGCACAAAAAAGAATTTTTAATACAAAAAGTACAACGAAATCAACAACCGCCATGCTCTCGATTCGTGACTCTGCGTTCGCCCGAGAGCGGGGGGTAAAAAAAATATTGTACATTTTTTACTATGGATAATTTATCATAAATTGTTTGCTAAATATTCATTTGTCATAATGTACCCGAGCTTCAGATACTTTGAGTCAAGGCTCAAATTCAAAACTCCGACCACAAACATCTAAAGACACAAATTTTTGTCGAAATACAATTTCGTTTCGAATTTTTTCCCGCCATATTGGATCCGCCATTTTGAATTTCGGAAATCCGATCTCAGATTCCGATTCAGCGACCTCAAAAATCATACCGTATCCACATTCGTCGAAATCAAACTATTTTTCGAATTTGCGTGCGCCATATTGGATCTGCTATTTTGAATTTTGGAAATCTAATTTTAGATTCGGATTCAGCAACCTCGAAAACCACAAGGTACCTACTTTCGTTCGGACTCAAACTACTTTCAAAATTTGCATCTACCATTTCTTATTTTGGAAATCCGATTACAGATTCGGATTCGCCACCCCAAAAAAGATGATTTACCAAATTACAGTCAAATCGATGTAGTAAAAACATGTTTTTTTTTCTCAAATGCCCACATGTGTGTCATGACACAAAAGTGGCACGACTTTTTTTCTATCCGTATGTGTGTCATTGACAGTCAAGAGGTTAAGTGATGTTCCTTGTAGGACAGTTTCCGGTTTGGTTCCTGCTCTTTTTTCGTTTGTTAGCTCGTAGCGTTATCGTTGAGCTGCCTCAACTGTGTATTCGCTCCGGAGATATTTTTCCTTCTCATCCCCAAACGCGTAATCCTGAAAATCCCTCCACTCGCGTCATCAATATTTATACGTTAAACAGGACTTTCCTCTTACGTGTCGTTTCGCGCTGTGAATGTTGGCGCGGCGGTTACGAGATAAAGACGGCGTCGAGGCGTCTACACGATTCCATAGAAGGCAATAAAAATAAAAATAAAGAAAAAAAAATAACAATCTCCAATGGCGGGAGGTGTATAGCTTTTTTTTCACTGCAGCGTGGAGCGACATCGTCTTCGATGCCAGCCAAGCGAGAGCACATCGCTGAAGTGCACAAAGAACGCTAAGCTTCATGATTTAAACAGCAGCCACTATTCAACTTTTTCTCTCTTCGGACAAACTTTGTATCGAGGAAAGAATAAACATTTTATTTATTTTCCATCCCCTCCCCCCTGCCCCTCCGATCGTTTCTTCTTTCTTTATCCGTCTCTCTCGATTTTTCGCACCTCATTCGCCTCCACCTCGCTGCAAATAATGTCTTTGGAAATCTCGAGAAACTCAAGGACGTGTTTGCCCTGAGTGACAAAGAATGCGAGGAAGAAAAGGACGATGAAAGGACCGAAGAAGAAGAACCGAGTTGAACAGGCGGAAAGGAACATAAAAGAGGATACGGTTGAAGTGATGACATTTGGATATCAATAAGATGAATCAGCTCATTCAACGAGGACAACAATAGATTCTGTTTTCCCTCGATCTTTTGTTTCTCATTCCTTTCTTCTTCAGCTCTATCAGCCTTTCTCAATTTATTCTCGTCCTAACCCCATCCTCTTTCTTTCTCTCTCAACCACTCCTCCCTCCCTGGACTCTCGAAGTGGTTCGATCCGTGATTCTCCATTGCCCATTGATAGATCAGACTCGGAAGACAAAAATCACGGGAAATATGTAAAAAGCGAGTGTCAATGAGTGTGCGCAAAATGGCGATTGTTGTATTTCAAGGAAAACATTCAGTCACGCCAATATTTTAGATACAACTGTAGACCCAAAGCGATCAATAATTGATCAAACGATGATAATTATCAATCATTGGTTGATTTAATAATCGATTGCCATTATTATTGAATAATCAATAACTGATTACAAGTATTATGGATCAGTCAATGGTTTATTGCAATGATTGTTGACCAATGAATAACTGATTGCAATAAGCTTTGATAAATCAATCAGTGATTGCAATTATTAATCATAAATCAATCCTTGATTGAAATGATTATTGATAAATCAATCATTGATTGCAATTCTTTAATCACTGAAAGAAATTTTGCAGGAATGCGATCTAATTCCTTCATTGCGGGTATGCGATCAGAAATTTCAACATCGAAGATGTGTCACAAGGTTATTGATCCAGCGTGATCTCTCAAGATAGATAATACCAAAAATAAAATAATATCTCGTTTTTGATATTATTCATTGTGAGAGATCACCCTGGATTAATAACTTGGTGACACATCTTCGATGTTGAGATTTCTGATTGAATTTCTGCATTGCAGTTATTATTGATCAATTATCGATCGATTAATAATAATTGGATGCAATTATTATTCATCAATTAATAATTTATTTATAATAATGATCAATAAATGGAAATACCAAAAGGAAATAATTTCTCATTTCTGATATTATTCATTTTGAGAGATCGACCTGGACAAATAACTTTGTGACACATTTTCGATGTTAAAATTTCCGATCGAATTCCTGCATTGCAGTTATTATTGATCAATTATTGATCGATCAATTATAGTTGCAAACAATTGTTGATTGATCAATAATAAGTGCAATCAATGATTTATTCATCAATAATAATTACAATCAGTTACTGACTGATCAATAACCATTGCAATAAACTATTGATTCATCAATAATACCTGCAATCAATTACCGAATTAATTATTGATTGATTATCATTATTGACTGATCGATTATTGATCAACCCACGAAATAACTGCATTTTATCATTTATAACAAGAACTCACATTCAAATTCGTCCGAGTGATTTTCCTGCTTGGGAATTTCTTTTCGAAAATTGAAATTTTACCCCAAGAGACTGACCCAAGTGTCCTGGAAATTTTTTTCCTAAGCATTGCTCAACCCGACAGATTTTATTCCCAGCGTCCAATATTTACCAAATGTCTGGAAAAAAAATAAAAAAACACAAGGGCTCAGAATTAAATTAACCTAATAAAAAAACCCAAACTTTTTCGATTGCTATCGAACCACTCCCTCGTCAAGAGTCTCGAAAGTATGTGTAATCAGTGTATATAGGACTGTTCCTCTCGTGTCACAATATTGGATTTCCTAGACATTCTTTCGAGAGCTTACGGTGCTTAAAGTTATGCATATACACATGAGATATGTGTAAATATGTCATGCAAGAAAAAGTGATTTTGGAGACATTCCAAGGCGATACTTTCAGGACCCTCAACTAGCCTACTGTCACTGTCAAACAACATTTGGGGATCATCTATATGCATCTATCACACATAGATACAACAGCCTTGAAATATCCTTTCCCCATATAGACCTCCATATATTTTCACATACATATAAAGCCGTCCATATAATCCAAAGTATATATTTGGCAACCTGGCAGGCAACCCTCCCACGATCGATAGTCTAGTCGGCTGCGCGTCGGACCACACGAATGCAGCCACCGAATATCGAGGAGAAGATGCAGCGCCTTTTTCTCCCGCAGTGCCGTACCGCCCACGTGTACACAGGGCGATGAAATTCGAACTCATCTTGTGCAAGGATGACAGAGATTGTAGTGGAGTAAGGGCGAAACCACATAATCGTTCGAATATTCAAACGCGGTAAGGCAAAAAGATAGGGTGCTCTCAAAGTTTGCCCTTGCCGTCTTTCGGCCCTCTCTGCTGGAGGGCAGAGCACGCAAAGCTTGTGGCTTTTTTTTAAACGTGGATACACACACTGATCTCCCTCGACGCCCTGTCCCAAAGGCTACAAAGTCCATGTAGGTTTACATACGCGAAACCCCAGTCTCTTGCTACACTTTTATATGCCGGGCTAATGTTCGTTACGGGGATGCAAATTTTGAGGCTTTCTCGTTTTTCTCAAAACCACGTTTTTCAAATCGGTACCCAAAATTTCTCGAAAACCAATGAACCGATTGCCTTGAGGTTTTTTGTGGTTATTCTATACACCATTATCTGGTACTTGTCATAGGATTTTTTTTCCGTTACTTAGTTTTTGTTTTATAGGCAAAATAATAACTAATTTTTGGCCCAAATTTCACTATTTATGTTCAAACGTCCGACATTTTGTCATAAAGCGATATTTTCAAAATCGGCTATGACAAGTACTAGATTATAGTATCTAATTTAATAATCTTTTTGGTTTTTTTTTCAGATGATTTTTGAAGAAACGCCAGTGGGTACCGTATACGCAGATTTTTTTACGACGCTCTAAGGATCATGCAATATCCTTGAATATTTTTGATATTTTTAAATAAAGAAAATTAAACATATTTTTGAATGTATATACTTTTAGATAAATAAACCCCAATCCGAAATTTCAAATAGTTTTCCTTGAAAAAATTCACAAAAATGATCTTTTTCCGGCTTCTGGGTGTATATCTCTCGTTAAGGGGTTATCCCCACTTGCGATTTTGAAAAAAATCGATTTTTTTTATTGCATTTTTTTTAAGTATAAGTATCTGAGAATATGTCCTGAAAATTTCAAATCGATCCGAACAAAATTGACTGAGATATGAGCGTTGAAGGAGAAGAATCCGTTGTGAAATTGAAACTTTAAACGCGTTTTTCTCAAAATGGCATTCTGAAGTCGGTGACCAAGAATACTCGAACACTAATGAACCGATCTTCTTGAAATTTTGCAGGCTTATTTAATGCATAAAAATGTAGTCTTTAATCGTTCGATTTTTTTTTTCGAAAAAAAATGGCCGATTTATAGCCAAAAAACGGCCGTTTTTTTTCGTTAAAATCGAACCATTAACTTTGACTGTCCGCCATTTTGTGAAAAATGAATATTTTTTAAAATCCTTCGATTAAAGACTAGTTTATACTTATATTTGACTAAATCCATCCGCATTTTTTTTTCAGATGATCCACTTCGCCGCAATGTTGGTCACCGCAAACCGTGTATATAAAAACATTATTTGATTAACGGCCATTTGCCACTAAACAATGTAATATTTTTCAATAAAAAAATTACTGAAAGTTCTTCAAGATGTGTTCTTTAAGATGGTATATTGATCGATTAAAAAAGTTTTGTTTTTCCTTTAAAAAAATTCATGAAAAAGGCCTTTTTTGCGCTATAAGTGAGGGTAACGCCTTAATACAGAATTCACCTGCAAACATTGTAGCTGATCCACCGTGTAATTTATTCACAATGATTAATTAAAATTTGCTATGCGGCATCTGTCTTTCTCTAAACGGTGATCGGAGTGTCAGCTGTGATTGCTAGGGGAAATTCCTAGACGGCAATTAACGCAGAATGCGATGTGAATGTCGCCAAATGCCTCCACTGCAGATCGTGCTAAATACAATAAAAGTAGAATAAAAGTAATAATATAACGAAGGATAAAAAATGAATAAAAATATATTAATTGCAGATCTTAATTTTTTTTAATTGATTATTACGTATACAAATATACATATGAGGAACGACTGTGAACATTTATATTTAGAAAACATGAAAATTTCTTTCTGTTTTCATTTTGTATTTTTACCTGAAGATGAAACTTAAAAAACTGCCCAATCAATCTTTTATTATTTATCTGCGTGAACAAAAGAAAATCAATTTTCTGAAAAAAAAAGGAAACGATCATTTACACGCAATTCTGCCATGTTTTGATATTTGTCGAGTCGTCGAGAGGTGATGTTTGAATTCTTCTGAAGTGAGGTTATGTAGCGTTGCCAACTACTTAAAACTTGATCTCACTAGTAAAGTCGATAATGATCAACCGAGTGCTCAATAACCAATGTCGATTGTAAGTAGTCATGGAAATCATCATAAATTTTCATTCTAATGGGTACGAAAATAAAAATACTTTTTTATGAGATTAAATTCGATGTATTTTAAACATTCGAAAGAAAAAAATATAAATCGTTAAAATTGTCAGTTTCACTTCCGGTTTTTCTTCAAACTACCTTAATAAAATTTGATGAATTTTATACAAATTTTATAAAATTGTCATCAAGTTTTTTATAAAAGTGCTATAATTTTTTTATATAATTTTTATAAAATTGCTATGAATTTTTTATATAATTTTTATGAAGTAGTCATCAAATTTTGTAATAATTTTATGGCATTTCTTAAATAGTGATTGTACATTTGTGTTCGAATGTAAAAAAATGTTGATCGTAAAACAATGACGACGAGCAATACTTTTTCCGGTTGGTGACGTTTTTATAAAACTTCGTGAATTTTTATAAATTTATCATAAGCGGGCGCGTTTTATACAATTGTTATAATTGTCTTATTTAATTTTTATGAAGCAGCTATCAAATTTGTAAATAATTTAATAAAATTACTATACAATTTTTCTAAAATGTGTCTAATATTTTATTTTATTTTAACTGCTATAAAAATGTATAGAAATGTTTATAGACATTTTATAATAATTATTGTCTTCTTGTGTTTATAGGGTAAAATGTTCTTGTTCACCATTTGATAAGAGATCGCAAAACATATTTGCGAAATGATCGCGTAACATGACACATTCCATCGTCGGGTACATTCGAAACTGCGCGGGTACGAAGGACCAGGAGAGGAGCACCCTATTATTTTTTCCGAGGTGCGAGACATTGTGCGGAGATTGCTACGAGGGAAAAAAGGGGCATCGTTACAAAAAGCTTTTTTGTTTCTTCTTCATCATGGCCGCAACGCGAAAATCTCTTTTTCTACCTCTGGCCTGGTTCCGTTTGTTGGCTTGCCTGTGTCGGAGATTCGTGTGCGGAGTGCGAAACGGACGGGGGTATTTATAATAACCGTAAAACAACACGTTGGTCAGTTCCTATATACTAAATTCTGTAAAAATATACGTACGATACACAGGTGGTCGAAAAGTCCTGGGCCACCTGTTTTTCGCGGAAAATACGCTTTGAACCAAAAAAAAAAATTTTTTTAGAATATTAGTAATTTTTTTTAAGGTGCGGACTAATTTTTATGGACTTGGATAGTTGTATAAAGAATATCAAACTACTATTCTAAACATTTATTTCCCCCGACTCGAATTTTTCGAAATTATGCGTAATAATTTCGACCTATTTTCCCTATCAACAACGTTATATTAATCCGAATGTCTTTAAGGGGTCCCCATACGCTTGGAATGTCAAAAATACGATTTTTATCGCCTAGTTTTATAGCCTAAGATCTTAACTCAAATTTGCAACAGAGATTATGTAAAAATTCCAAAAATTGCCCGGATTATGGGATTTTTTGTAAAAGGTGACAGATCGCCCACTGTGCTCTTGTTCTTGCGCACTTTTTACGTTTCATTCACTTCGAATCCCGATGACGCTGGCGTTTGCATCGTTAGCATGCAACGATATTTTCTTTCTTTAGTTTTATCACTATCCAAAGCCTTTTTCGTGCAAATTGAGATTCTTCCAAATAACCAATAAAAAGACGTAGAAACGTTTGAGCTATTTTCACAGCCTAAAGGTGCCCAAAAAAGAGTAATTACAAATAATTCATTTTCGTAGCGCTCCAACGATGCAAACTTCAACGTCACAAATTCTGACAGAACATAATTTCGGAACAGAAAATTTTTTTCATATGTATATTCTATCCATTTATTAATAACATACGGTTGAAGTTCTTTTTAATTATCAATAACTGGAAATAACTTTAAATGATCAAAGTTATTCCAACTATCGTCCTGTCTCCAAAAAAAATCAATGAGTCATTAAAAAAAAACTGTAAAGAACGTCCTGAGGCCAGTGCTGAAGCATGGACATCGAACATACATACATCCCTGCTTCAAAATATCCTTTACTCTCATTTGAAGAGTGTCTCAAAGTGACCTGTCATTTGAATTTATTAATAAAACGTAGTATTTATTTGAAAAGTGGGAATATTTGCATTTTAATATGAGATAGACCATTCCGGAGCTCAAGGAAGCAATTGGACGCACCATTAACGGAATTAGTCCGCAATTATGCCAAAATTTCGTCAAAATAGTGAACGTTTGCAAACAAGGACGAGGTAGCCATTTATCGGATATTGTGTTCCACACATAACCTCCATGTTTGTACCGTACATTAAAATAAAAATATTCGTACTTTAAAAATAAATAAAACGTTCTATTAATTCATTTAAATGCCAGGTCACTTTGAGAAACCCTATACAGGGTGTCCCAGAACTGAATGCGCCCCCTGAAATGGGGGGTTGGGGGTGAAATTCTGAGTCGATTGATATAAGCATGTGTGGGTCTCAGATCAACCCCTGAATTATTATTCATTTTTAAAGGCGGGCCAATCAGGTGCGTTCGCCTTTAAAAATGAATAATAATTCAGGGGTTGATCTGAGACCCACACATGCTTATATCAATCGACTCAGAATTTCACCCCCAACCCTGCATTTCAGGGAACGCATTCAGTTCCGGGACACCCTATACATGCACTAGGTTATGCCAAAACTCAAGAAATCCCGCAAGTCTCGCCTGCCGTATTTTCTCCCATCCATACCTCACAGCTAACCAGCAAAAGTAATTAAAATTAGGAAGAACCCCATACACGTGTACGTATCGTATCGGGTCAATTAAACACCCAGATGAACGAGAATTCCCTCGCTTATTAACCGATACAAGGGTGCAAATTTTCCGCCGTTTTATCCATTTCCCAACGGCTTGAATTCCCATTTATACCGGATCGGAGCATAATGATAAGTTTCCAAACGCCGATACTGCGATAAATGCCAAGCGTGATTATCGAACGAGTGAACACACGTTTGCTTCAGTTTCGTTTTTCTCTCCTTTCATCGGACAAAAGTATAATTATTTCGGCCCGAAATAATTCACCGAGGTAAAACACTTTGGGCGCTGTACGACTGTGGCCACGTATGGATTTGAAAGGTGAAATCCTCGTTGATTCGCGGCAATCAAGAGAATATAACGCATGAACGGATAATTGTGATTATTCGAAGCTGCAGGCACAATGCTGCGAAAGCACCGCAATGAGGCAACCATGCATGCCCCATTGGTCGGTAGCTTTTCTCATCGTTAATGCCCAACCGATACGGTCGGGGATAATCGTTAATAATGCCACGAGGTTTGCCAATGGGCTTTTGAAATTATGCTCAAATCTTGCTGTAGCACGTAGGTACATGTGGAATCAATATTGACGCACGTACACATATGTACACGTATTACATACCTCTTATATATATATATATATATATATATATATATATATATATATATATATATATATATATATATATATATATATATATAACTGTATGGGTGACAATTGTAAGGTGACCATGTGTTCGCGCCAGGATTCTGCGACTGACAAATATGATTTTCAATAACTTTTCAAGTCCTCTTCGAAAAGAATATAGCGAATTCATTTGATGAGTAGTATTTGTGAGAAAAATAGAGCATTCTGAAGAAAAAAAATTATATTCTGTTACAGGAGAATTCTATAAAATACAGGAAAATGAACATAATCAAAATCCGAATACGAAACACTTCTAATTGTAAGAAACTTTTTTTCTGGATCCCGTCATCGAGAAAAAAATAATCAAAGATGCATTTTTTAGTGGAAAAATGGAATGTAATTGCATTTAAAAAAAGTTTTTGTTTTTCAAGAGTGTTTCGCATTCGGAGTTTGATTATCTTGATTCCGCTGAACACAAAATGGAATCTTGATTTTTTTCCAGAATGGTAAATTTTGTCTGGCAAATACTACTATAAAATAAAACTATATATACATACATACATACATACATACATACATACATACATACATACATATATACATACATATATACATATATATATATATATATATATATAACCTAGGATACCTTAGTCCAAAGTCTAAGGATTTCGAGTTATCATGGTCAATATGATTTTTGGAAAATTTCCCAAAATTAGGTACTAACTTGTTTACCTCTTATGTCAATGCTATTTTTTCACATAGCATTAACGTAAGAGGTGTTTTAATTTTTTGACAAGTTTTTAATTATTCATCACGTCCCATTTAGTTAGTTGTGTGGATGTAGATTATTGTATTGGTTTTTGCCGATTGAATACACATTAAGCTAAGACGCAAATAAGTTTTTCAGTTACTATTGTATTGCATTTAGTTATTATTGCCTGTTTGAACATTATGAACGACTTAGCACCTAATTTACGGAAATTTTCCAAAAATCATACTTACCATGAAAACTCGAAATTCTTATACTATGGATTAAGGTGACCTACGTTAGCTATGTTCCTAACGAGATGACCTATCATCACCTTAAGGCTTTGCATCGACCTTCCTATCACCCTGTATATACATTTAGTATCATTTTATTTATTTTATTTTATTTCATTCAAATTTGTATTGTATATGTAATATTATTTTATAGTAAAAGTTGCCAAAAGAATTAGCATTCTGGAAAAAAAAACTAAATTCCATTTTGTGTTCACCGGAATGATGATAATTGAATTCCGAATACGGAACACTCCTGAAAAAATAACGTTTTTTCAGAAATTCTCCTCATTCATCCCCTTAAAAATGCATCTTCCGTAATTTCTTTCCCGATAACGGGATCCAGCATAAAAGTTTCTTGAAAGTGTTTCGTGTTCGGAATTTAATTATCTTCTATCTATATCCATCAATACTAAATATATAAAATATATAACATACGTATAGAAATTTTGTATTATTTTATGGTAGTTTTCTTAGTAGCCTATATATATATATACACACATACACACACACACACACACACACACACACACACACACACACACACACACACACACACACACACACACACACACACACACACACACACACACACACACATTTATATATATATATATATGGGGCATTCCACGCCATTTCGCTCGGCCGTGACCCTGACCGGTTGTGATTTTTAAAAAATTTTTTTAATGAAATAGTATGCTATGCAAGGATTCTTTTTACAAATTTTTAAAATTTTATCGCATGTATTTCAGAAGTTACAATTTTTCGAAAAATCTGGAGTGCAGAAAGTTTGGAAACGTTCTAACGCTGATATCTCTTAAATTAATCGATATATCGAAAAATGTCCGTAGATCGATTTTTTTCATATTAGTTCACACTTTCATAAAAGGAAGGAAATTTTTTTTTAAATCATCGTTGTCAACATTTTTCATCGTGTAAAGTGAAAACTATTTTTTTTTAAAGATGATAGCCATTTTTTTTTTTTTTTTTTTTTTTCAAAAAATTCTCTAAAATAATATGATGAATTACATGAATTTTAAAGCTAGTCCCGTTGTGGGCCCAGTTTTCCTTGCATTTTTTCTTTTTTTAATAAATTCAATTTTTTTCACGAAAATTTCGAGTGTTTCGTATGAATTACTAGTAATTTTGCCAAAAAAATACCCAAAACTTGCACTGTGTTGTGCCTGATAATGATGGTGCCTTAAGAGTAAAAGATTTTTCAAAATCTGATCAGTTTCGATTGTGTAAACTTTTTAAACGAGTGAGAAAATAAATATCTAACTCTCTCAAGATAAAAAAGATGTACTTAGTGTTTCTTTCATATATTCTCCTATAATGCATAATTTTTATTATTTCTTCTAGGAAAGTAATGGAAAAATAACTCTTCAGCACATTAGATCGGGCTATTAATTGTAAAATTATCACTACAATTACTAATTGTAAATTAGTACAATCATTATTACTTACGAGTATTATTAGTAATAAAAATTATTAGTAATTCATGCGAAACACTCGAAATGTTCGTGAAAAAAAAATGAATTTATAAAAAAAAAAATTCAAGGAAAAATGGGCCTACAATGGGACTAGCATTAAAATTCATACAATTCATCATGTTATTTTAGAGAATTTTTTGAAAAAAAATGGCAATGATCTGTAAAAAAAATAGTTTTTACTTCACACGCTGAAAATATGTTGACAACGATTATTTAAAAAAAAAATCCTTTTTTTATGAAAGTGTGAACTAATATGAAAAAAAATCGATCTATAGACATTTTTCGATATATCGATTAATTTAAGAGATATCAGCGTAAGAACGTTTTCAAACTAGCTGAAATCCAGATTTTTCGAAAAATTGTAACCTCTGAAATACATGCGATAAAAATTTAAAAATTTGTGAACATACTCCTTGCATAGCATACTATTTTATTTTTAAAAAAATCAAAAAAATTAAAAATGGTCAGGGTCACTGCAGAGCGAAATGGCATGGAACGCCTCATATATATATATATATATATATATATATATATATATATATATATATATATATATATATATATATATATATATATATATATATATATATATATATATAGGCATCGAGAAAACTACTTTTCGAGGCTCGCGATAGCACGGATGAAAGGCTCAAGGAGGAGACAAAAAAAGAAAATAATGTAGCAGTGATGAAGATTTAAATATAATACAGGAGGCGAATGAAATTTTCGTTTGAGGGAATGAATAATATCGTTAATGGGCCACTCCACGGATTACCGCTCTTTTCTCGCTCTCTTTTCTCTCCCTTTGCATTCGTCGCGCGCGTTTCGCTCGTTTCATCGCTTAGGTTAATCCACAGTCGAGTCGGACGCGTTTTAATCCCTCTTTTGGTCGGAATCCCCACGGTGGATCCTCTTCCCGTCTTCCTACTCCTCCTCCTTCTCCTCCAGCCTCCCCTTTTCGCTTTCCCTACTTTTCCATTTAATACGTACTCTATTGGTTGAAAAACATTGCGAGGATAAAATGTGAATTTCTTTCGGTGGGAGCAACCCAATTTTCTGGGTTACAACCGGGAGATTCTTTTTGCCACGAGGAAGATTCTCTTTTTGGCTCTTAAGGAAATTGGCTCGCGAGATCGGCTATTGAATTATTTTTCGAATTACGCTGAATATGTATGCGTTTGTAACGTCAAAGTTGGTATACATTTTACTTGTGGAATATCTTCGCTTCGATCATTATTGGGGGGGGGGGGGGGGTTTCTTTTAAGGGAGGCAAGATCGTTCGAAATGTTCGGTGGAGATTATTGAATCAAAGATCCGGCTATGGGTATAATTTACCGATTTCTGCTCCCATTTTCGGCAATTCGATTTATGCGAATGAAAAAGTTCACGTACTCGCTACTGGGGAAAAGTTGGGAAACACTTTCTGTAATTTCTCGATTGGAAGCAGTTATAGAAGCAATTTATATATTTTTCAAACGTCAACCGTTCGAAAAAAATGATGGCACTGTTTGTCCTCTAGACATTTTATTTCGAACTTCACAATTTGGGAGTTAGGGCAGGCTGGAGCCAATTGGAAAGTTTTTGAGAAAATCGTTTAGTGTGACTTCATTTTATACCCTATCTGTTTGGCCATTAGCATTGTATAATAATTATAATATTATGTATAATATTATTTAGAGAAATGGACAATAAGACAAAAGGAGATTAGAGCTTGTTTTTGACCTTGTAGATGCTACCTTAAACATGGCCTTGAGTTTTCTTCGAGATCTGTAACACTTCGTGGCGATCGAAAATTCGAAAAGTAATGATAATATTATAAATATTATAAAATTCTCAAAGAAATAATAATATTATGAATATTATAAATTTCGGAAACTAATTTAATAATCGAACTTTACAAATTATCACAACGAACGTGTTCGTTTGAAAGGAGTGAGAGATAATAAGATAAAAGCAGATAAAAACTTGTTTTTTTATCTTTTAGATGCTATCTCAAACATGGCTGCGAGTTTTTCTCCGAGATCTGTAACAATTCGTGGCGATTGAAAATTTGTAAAGTAATAACATTATTGTAAATATTATGAAATTTTTAAATTAATAATAATATTGTAAATATTATAAAATTCGAAAAGTGATAATAATTTCATAAATACTGCAAAATTCAAAGAGTAATAATAAAATGATAAATATTATAAAATTCGAAACGTAATGTAATAATCGAACTTTCGTTTCTCGCACCGAACTTGTTCGTTTGAAAAGAGTGAGAGACAGGGGCAAAGGAATTTCGGAAAAACAGATAAAAACCAGTCAAACAAAAGCTGCTCAAAATACGACCATCCCTTGCCAAGGTTCACATGATTCACAAAACTGAGGGGGGCATCAATTGACTGCGATGAGATCCTACAGCACGATATTTGTCTCTCCATGTTCGAAGGCTTCGAAGTCATTATAAATTCACCCATCCTCGTGAAAAGCGACAGACACACCGGAAATGAATTATTCTACCTCCGAGTTCCTACTATGGCAAAATTCGACAAGCAATAAATTTTAAGACACCCTTATAAAAAAAGTGCCTTATTTCCCAATCATTAAATTGAATCTTACCATTTTAATATTCGTGACCACATTCGAGCAGAGCAGTATGGATACTCTATATGTACAAATACCCCTCCCCCCTTCCCACAAGTCATTTACGTATGTAAAATAAAAAATTCATAATTGCTTTTGCAGTCAAATTATGATCCATTGTGCTTTTATTTATCGATAAACTTTCTCATTTTTTATCGGCTCATGGAAAGGCCTCTGTGGACGAGCAGCGAATTCTTTTGGTCTCCCCTTCTACGAGGTATGCCTATCCAATCGACCGTTTCATGAAGAGCTCATTTTTAATATTTCACCCAGGAATATCTCATAATTCATCTCTTTATCGTGAATTGTCATCGGGTAAGGCTTTCGCCTCCTCACGTTCAATTTTCACGGTTATATATAGACGTTGGCCGTAATATCGACTGACTAAGGGACGAAGAAATCGACCAGATATCGCCTTCGTCGGATTTCGAAATACCTCCTCAGTCCCTCAAGCTCAGCTGGATTGCGTGGTTTCATATATATGTATATACATTTCGTAATATCAAATTATTTTCTTCGTTCTGTATTATATATATATATTGTAGTGATGCATTGCGTGGAACGTGAGCCATGGTTCTATTTCACATATTAATAGTTCAGAGTACCGCAGTCACGGTTCGCTTCATTATTGAATCATATCGCCGTTGATCGGTTCGGCTTCGTGCAATTTCAGCATGTGACGCAATCACGCAATAAACGTCTATATGTATAAAGCAATTGAATTCATCAGCGATATCCCTGATGTTGCGCGGTACATTAGCATCATATGAAATGAATTGATGCGCTAATGGAAATATCGTGAAACAACAAGTAAATAGACAAATTTGTACAGATTCGTCTCACAGTGTACGAGAAACGATCCGACGAGGGCTCAGAAGATTTTTTTGTCCTCGCCCCCTCCTTCTTTTTTTAGTGTCATCGTGGCATTTCTCAAAGAGATCATTTTAGAACAATAAAATACATGGTCTCGAAAAAATATTTCTTTTAGAGATCATTTGAGAAAAATAAAATACATGTTCCCAAAGAAATATTTCGTAGAGAGATAATTTGAGAAGAATAAAATAAATGTTATTGAAAAAATATTTCTCAAATAGATAATCTAGGAAAAATAAGGTATATTCTCAAAATAATATTTCTCAAAGAGATCATTTGAGATCAATAAAACACGAAGTCTCAAAAAATATTTCTTAGCGACAAGTTTAGAAAGACAAAATAACTGATTTCAAAATTATATTTCTTAAAGAGATAATTTAAGAAAGGAAAACTAAATATTCGCAAAAAAATATTATTTAAAGAGATTATTTGAGGAAAATAAAATAAATGTTCTCAAAAAAATATTTCTCAAAGAGATAACCTAAGAAGAATAAGATAAATTCTCAAAATAATATTTCTTAAAGAGATCATTTAAGAAAGGAAAAATAAATATTCTCAAAAAAATATTCCTTCAAGAGATTATTTGAGGAAGTTGAAATAAATGTTTTCAAAAAAATATTTCGCAAAAAGATAATTTAAGAATAAAATAAGTTTTCTCAAAAAATATTTCTCAAAGAGGTCATTTACGAATAAAATTAATGTGCTCAAAAAAACATGTCTCACACAGATCATTTAAGAACAATAAAATAAATGTTCCCAAAATAATATTTCTGAAAAACATCATTTGAGACAATAAAATAAATATAACATACCATTTAAAAATGTTAAAACCTCTCGTATATTCTTTCCATTAAATTAATCTCCATCCGCTCTATCAAAACGTGGAATAATCCCGCCGAAATCCTAGAATAATTCATCACGCCAAACCGAAGTAATGACGTTTCCCCATTTTTCCTGTCAACCGAGATGCATTAGTTCGCGCTTGAACAGGACACAAAAAGTGGTGCGAGCAATCGTGTGAATTTGGTCAGCCCGAGTTGGACCCAAACAAAATCAACGAAGGCGACGTCGAAGTGGTCGATGCGATAGATCGAGAGACGCTCGCGAGAGACCTATCGATCCGTAGGATTTCAATTAAACCCTCGCATGGAAGAATCAAGAGGAAAAATGGGCTACGTGTGACTGATAGATCGAAGGGCGTTGTAACCGTGTAACCGCAGCGTCGGGAGGCTCGAAGTACGTGACGAGACATCTCTCGTTGTGGACCAGTGGATTGTGTGCACTAACTTTTTTTTGCTTCAATAGTTCGCACGGAAAAGCTCCGAATATGCGTCTATATATATACTTCGGTGCACAGACCTACGAGAAACCCATATACAGGGTGTCCCAAGGGAATCAGGCCGCACGAACATCTTCGAAACTATAAAAATACTGAATTATGTTACACACAAAAGTTCAATATTTTCAGGTGACACATTTTCTGCTTTTGATCAGTGTTTTTTTCCATACCGATGCACAAGAAACGCGTGAATGTGAATTCGATTTTTCTAAATGGGATAATGTGCTTTTTAAGTTCTTAAACCTAGTTGAAATTTTCAAAAAGATCGATTTTTGGTTTTTGACAGATTCTCAAAATTTAACATTTCAAAAATATTTCCCCGAAATTTAAAGTCGACGCGCTCAATATCAAGGAAGTTGTGAACGTTTAGATAAATTCCGCGCACCGGCGAACTTGAAACGCGGTTTTTCTCAAAATGACTTTATCGAGATCGGTGACCACGACATTTAAAAAATCACAACCGATCAACTTCGAATTTGACAAGCTTCTTTGCATGTAAAAAAGCAGTGCTTGAATAAAGTAATTCGATGCATAGTTTTTCTTTTATTAACCAAAATAGAGCGTTTTTTCATCGAAAATCGATACTTTTACTTTGAGCTGCGGCCATTTTTCAAAAATCGATATTTTATTGATTCCTTCGTCCAAGCACTATTTAACTTCATGGGAAAACTAAATGCGTTTGATTTTTTAATTATTTTGGATTACATGTTTCCGAGCAGCAGCAGTGATCGCGGAGGATGTTTTCGAACAGCGCAGCGGTCTGCACAAGTCATTGTGTTTACAGCAATTATAAATATTTCTCAATACAAAAATGCCAAAAAATAGTTAAATCCATACTCTTTTACGTAAAATTATGGAATTTTCTTCGATGCCCAGTTTTTTATTAACAAAAAATAGAGCATTTTTTCATCGAACATCGACACTTTCACTTTGGACTACAACCATTAAAAAAAAACAATATTTTATTGAATCCTTCGTCCAAGCGTTAGATAACTTCACGCAACATAAATAGGTTCGATTTTTTTATTACGGACGATTTGTTTCCGAGCAGCAGTAAGGACGTTTTTTAAACAGCGGTCTGCTGTTGTATCTACCACATTTTATAATATTTTTTAACATAAAAATTGGACAAGATACTCTGTAATGTAAAAGAAAAAAAAATGAAAACTTGCACACATTTTTTTTCAGAAAAACATGTTAGCTTGTTAAAGCACAAATCGATGCGATTCCATTCCCTACACCAAATAACTGTATCGCCTGGTGCATCAGTTTAATCCCATTTACAAAAGCACGGTTACCTCCATATGACCTCTACGACTCAACATAAAAAAACCCTTACACTACATAATGTGATTTCCTAAACTATTGAACTTTTGACTAAAACACATAGTATCATAAACAAGTTCCAAGGTGTTCAAGTAAGTCGATTTGAACGAAGCACCCTGTACATTTATATATGTGTGGGTCTGTCTGTACGCGTTTTACAAAACGTTGGTGGGCTTCCATCGTGGTCATGCCCTAGTAGATACAGACCACCCTTCGCAGTAGCCCCGTTTGCTCGAACCACACCGCCACGTTCTTCGTTCACTCGTTTTCTGTTCGTCTCGTTGTGTGTTTCTTTTTTTCTGCCCTCATTGTCATTGTCCCTTTCCCTCTTGAGTGTTTCGACGACCTACGATTTGTCTCTTCTGTCTGTAATTCCGCGGTCCCCGGCTATGGGCACCACTGTGGCAATGCGTCTCTCTCTCTCTCACTCTCTCCCCGAGTCGCTATACATAATAGGGGCAGAGGGAGTGTATACAGGGTGTCCCAGAACTGAATGCGTTCCCTGAAATGGGGAATTGGGGATGAAATTCTGAGTCGATTGATATAAGCATGTGTGGGTCTCAGATCAACCCCTGAATTATTGTTCATTTTCAAAGGCGGGCGCATCTGATTGGCCCGCCTTTAAAAATGAATAATAATTCAGGGGTTGATCTGAGACCCACACATGCTTATATCAATCGACTCAGAATTTCACCCCCAACCCCCCATTCCAGGGAACGTAGTCAGTTTTCGGACACCCTGTATGTGTATCTTTGTATGTGACTGCGTGTTGACACATCCAAGGATTTTTATATCTTTCTCTCCTTGTGTCTCTCGTTCCAACAGCCCGTCAAACACATCCACTCTCGTTTACCCACTACTAGCCCTTAGCTCGTAAAGGGGATGGAAGAAGCTAGGCGGAAAAGTGTGTGTAGCGTGGACTAATTGTCGCGAGAGTTCATTGCTTCTTTCTGTCTCCCTTTTGTGTTCTCGCTATCTCTATATTCACGGTGAGGTCGCGGATTTCCTACTGCAAGGAACTAAAAACATTTTTGGTATCATTAACCTACCGCGCTTTCTCATAGTTTCTTTTTGCAATTGACTCGCAATCGGTACGTCTTGCAATTGACAACAGCAATTCCATTTGGCATGGATTTCACGAGCCTAAAGTGCAAAATGAATGACCAGCCCTTATTCTCACCGTCCATTTACGTCACAAGAGAGACAGCTGCATCCGATCAACAAATCAACGCAACTTCGTTTGCCCATCGATGACCAAGCTCTCACTCGATCAAGCTTCTCCTTTCGGGCTCTCGTTTTAATTGGACGTAATCGAAGAACCGAACAGCGCGGAAGATTGTATCCTCGACTGACGGATCGCCTCGAAGAAGGTTCGCTAATTGCTCGCTCGACGTTTCTAACATGGAAACGTTGCGAGGTCGATCTCTCCGATTTCGATGAAATTTGGGATGCTTGTGGAATGGGTAAAAATAGGCGACACGTATTTTTTTATATCTGCGGAACCCGATTTTTTAGGGGTGAAACGTACCCTCGAAAATAGGGGTGTTTTTTCGTCGATAACGTTATCGTTCTCATCTTCAATGTATAGTACACGAAAAAATAAACATTGTTGCAATTTGATTTTTTTTCATATCTCGTACCGTTGAAACGTTATCGACGAAAAACACCCCAATTTTCGAGGGTGCGTTCCTCAAAAAACGGGTTTCACAGATATAAAAAATACGTGTCGCCTATTTTTACCCATTTCGCAAGCATGCCACATTTCATCGAAATTGGAGAGATCGACCTCGCAACCTTTCCTTGTAAGTCCGCTCATCGGGACTAAATTGTTTGCATTATTGATATTCTCAAATTTCCCCGATACTTTGATACCACCGAACGATATGGTGTCGAAAAATACGCCGAAATGTATAAAATTAACTAAATATTAATGTTAGAAAAACTTTTTGCCACGAAACCAAGTCGTATAAAGCGTAAAAATCATGGGTAAGAAGTGGACGAAAAAAAATCGATTTTTTAATGAAAATTTTAATTTTTGAGAGGCTGGAGCGACCTCTGAATTTTTTGGACCGCTCGCAGCTTCCGTGTCAATTTTTTTTTCCTTTAAAAAAGATAATCAGATGGTGAGAAAAAGGAAAAAAATTGAGCTCAAAATTGTGCTACCCTAATGTGTATGTTACTTTACTTTGATTACTCAGCGTCCCGATGCTAGCGGCTTTCTTGACATATGTTTGGCGGATGCTAGAGGGCGCGTAAAACGTGCATTTTAAAAGGATAGGGCGAACGTTCCGTGTGGCAGAGCATGTAATTATCATAAAAGTAGGTAGATGAACGTAAAACCATCCCCTAGGGATATGAGCTGCCGTAAAACTCTATCAGGGTTTGTGTCATATATACATACATACATACATACATACATACATACATACATACATACATACACACACACACACACACACACACACACACACACACACACACACACACACACACACACACACACACACACACACACACACACACACACACACACACACACACACACACACACACACACACACACACACACACACACACACACACACACACACACACACACACACACACACACACACACACACACACACACACACACACACACACACACACACACACACACACACACACACACACACACACACACACACACACACACACACACACACACACACACACACACACACACACACACACACACACACACACACACACACACACACACACACACACACACACACACACACACACACACACACACACACACACACACATATATATATATATATATATATATATATATATATATATATATATATATATATATATATATATATATATATATGCACATATCAACGAGACTGGATTATAGTTACAGTGGGGTGTAGCAAGTTGATTTCCTCACGTGTTCGGCGCTGCCATCAGTTCATCTATATATTCCTATCTATCTCTTCTATCCCATTTTATTTTTTGCTATCCTACCCCATGCCCGGAAATCATCGCCGCTATATACCCAAATATCCGCGAGGGAACCTCGGTTATAAATTCCCATTTGGTGGACCGAAAAACTTTTACGTCAAAAAGGTGTCGGGAGATTTGTTTTTTTTTCCAGTGATACGTACAAGGGAAATTCGGAATTTTTTCGTACAGTCGAAAAAAATATGGTGAACGATGACGATGTTTTTTTCCCTCCCTTTTCATATTTTCAAATTGGACTTCGTTTCGATAAATAACGGGAAATCGATAGCGAGAACCACGAATTTTGTGTTTTTGAAAGGCCTGTTTGAAAATATGACGATGTTTTTTTCCCTCCCTTTTCATATTTTCAAATTGGACTTCGCTTCGATAAATAACGGGAAATCGATAGCGAGAACCACGAATTTTGTGTTTTTGAAAGGCCTGTTTGAAAATATGTTCGCTCAGCATTCATTCATTGCTCTTTTCATTGCTCGGTCGAGGAGTCACGTTCTATTTAATGAACGCACCTCGAGGCTGTGGTAATGGAAGGAAT
Source organism: Ophion slaviceki (assembly GCA_944452715.1). Lineage (NCBI taxonomy): Eukaryota > Metazoa > Arthropoda > Insecta > Hymenoptera > Ichneumonidae > Ophion > Ophion slaviceki. Next base: position 14,099,555 of record OX101794.1, on the reverse strand, counting down.
AAATCCGGAGATAGAATGAAATTGGTTTCTGCTCCAAATGTCAAAAAGTCGCGACGCGAGTTGAGAATTTAACCTTTCGTTGACACACTTATCGCTGGCTACGATTTTGACCCGTCGGGTCAACTCGAACCGAATGATGCTTTATCCGCCTGTCATTAAGGAGTTTTGCTTAGTTGTGGAAGACGAAAAATCACTTTTTTCAAAAACAATATATTTTGGGAGTCTGTTATCTTACAAATTATCCCAGAAAATGCCAAGGTGATCAGGTCGAAATTGACAGATTTATAGGCTGTCATGTTGACGCCCGTTGAAACGCTCGGAGCATCGTTTGAAACTTTAAACGCTTTTTAAAGGTTGAAAGGTTTTTTAAGCTTAAAAGGTTTTTTCTCCGATGTATACTTTCGATTTCATGAACGAAAAATGCCCACGGTTTTCGGAAAATCAAGACTCTTACTTTCAACACGCGCCATTTTTTACATTTGATATTTCGCGAAATTCCTTCGATCAATCATAGGACAAACTGACATACCCGTTAACGAAATCTGCACGATTTTTTTTATATTAGATAACCTCATTTAAAAGGGGCACACAAAAAATTACTGTGTTCTTCATTACACTTTTTAAATACCTAATTATTCAAGAATCCTATTATCAGGATTTCCTTTTTAAATATTTTTTTCAAAATCTAGATAATGGTATATTCAATTAACAAAACTTCGGTCAGTTTTTATTTTAAACAATCACGCATGCACTTTGGACAGTTCTTAATATCTCTCCATAACTCTCACTTCTTTTGACATTTCTTGACATCTCTCAATGTTTACGAAAAAATGCACTATTTTTTACGATATCTTAATTCTGTATTCTATGAAATACATTTTCGCAAATTCGTGGCATCACTTACGGAGATTTTCTAAATTCCTCTTTCATCAACATTCTGTTGACACCCTCGGTCATCTCGACACGGACGAATTCTGAATAAAATGCTCACTTTTCCAAACGAAAAATTTTGAATATTTTTTTTCGATATTTTAATTCTGTATTTGCTGAATTTCGTAATTGAAATTCGGCAAATACAGAAAAATGCGAAAACTGTTCAATAATGTTTTACGATATTTCAATTCTGTATTTGCCGAATTTTAATTATGCAATTATGAAATTAAATTATGAAATTGTGAAATTATGAAATTCAATTATGAAATTGTGAAATCATGAAATGCAATTATGAAATTGTGAAATTCATTCATAAAATTGTGAAATTATGAAATTCATTTATGAAATTTCAATTGTGAAATTATGAAATTCGGCAAAAATCACTCCAAATCCTCGGTGTGTGGCTCGCGATCGATGACGAAGAAACGAACCTCGGCGAGGGTGAAAAAACGCGCGAAAATAGAGATAAGGTCGAGGAAAATCGAGGTCGAGGAGGCCGAGAGCGAAACGAGAACGGGGCCACGGAAGAATCCGGAATAAATAATCGCCCGCACGAGTTTTCGGGATGTCTGGTGCTGTGCATACTTACACATGTGCATATATAGATCGTGTATGTACGTTATTGGACATATATGCCGAGGGGTAATGGAAAGCTTCGTAAAAGAGGGGAGTGCCGAAATGGCACCGAGCTATTTGGTCCCAGTGGCCATTTTCCGGGATGTTCATAGCCCCTTTTTTCGCTCAGTCCTTCCTCCTGTGCACATTCTCATATCCATCACTCGGGGCGTCCTAGGGTGAGTTCAACGAGCACCAGGGACTCGCACCGAAAGAGAAGGGCGAGCAGAATTATTGCCGGTCGTGTGGCTCGTCGTTGGATACATCGTTGAACGCATCGTTGGCCATAGCCAGTACTCGGATGGGTGACCGTTTAGTACTTACGCGCCGATTACCAAACCGGAAACGGCTCTACAAAGTGGTGACTAGTAACTCTCCGGGGATCATTTAGCACCGAATAATAATCACGTGACAAATCTAGGGTAAAATCGAAGGGGGTCCTAAAAGCCCTAGGGGGCATAGGGTCCTCCCTATCTACATTGGATAATCGATAGAAATATTTTAAGAAAATAAATGGTTTGTACGGAAGTCGAATGTTCGATAAAAAGGAAGGATAAAATCGAATTGGAGAAAATGAAATAGTACTCCATTATTTAAGGAGGTTAAGCCGTCTCGTAACGGACGACTTTTCGCCCAGGATTTGCTAAAATGCCGGTTACACAATCGGAATTTATAAGCGAACTTGCTGGTAACGGAAGATCAGGAGTGGAATAAGGGCTTTAAGGAACTTAATATTTAATCCACAAAGTCTACCGGAACATGCCAGTGTAAAGGAAAACAGACTAGTTTATCCCTGGACCTAGTGACTGACGCAGATTTACATATACAGGGCTGCTGGTTATTGTTTTCGGCTTTCAAATGTTTTATTAATTTGTTTTTAAAGTGGTACGTAGGCAACGTTAAACATTATCTGTGAAAAACCGGTTGCATGGAATCAATTTTTTATCATTTGTAGTTTGAGGACGCAGTTGTGGTTCCAAACACTCCCCCCCTCCCCCCTATCGAGCTGAAATTTTGCACAAACCTCCCTTTTAATATTTTGAGACCTCTTTAAGGGATTTTGGCGACTCGCAATAGTTTTCGAGATATTGAATTTTTAAGTAACTTTTAAGGGTAGGGTTCAGAAAACTCCCACACCTCCGATCGAGTTGAGATTTTGCACAAACCTTCCTTCTAATATCTTAAGACAACCCCTAAAGGGATTTGGCGGAGGGGGGTCGGAACCTTACCCCATTTTTGAACTGGGGGTCCAAAACTCTGCAAGTCTAACAATTTTCGTACCTCTTTACATAGATAATAATGTGTTTTTTTTAATGATCCGCAGGCTAAGTAACTTAGTGATGTTTTTATAAAATCTTCATTTTTGTTGAAGAAAATGATTAGACTTGAAGAAAATTATTAGAGTTTTGGACCCTTAATTGAAAAATATTCGGAGGTTGTTGTTACACTATTGTTGATAATCCTTTGTTACTGTGTCCTCGAACTGCAAGTAATAAAAAAGTGTGATTTCATACAATATTTTTTTATATTTATTTTTAAAGTGTTAAAAATTTCGTATTTTTAAAGTATTTTTAAACACCCCTCACTAACGAAAAATATAAAAACAATAATGTCTCGAAAATGATGCACTTTTGTGTAATGCATGACTGAGTTATTTGATAGCGAAAAGCATGTCCTCGGGATCGATCTGCAGGGTGCCTAAAAATATTTGCAGCAGAATCCGTAATACATCGATAATAATAACAATATTCCCGGAACTCTATATTCATCCCTCAGTACGTGTCGTCATTGTGGGATGAGTGAAATGAATTGATCATGATTCGAAAACTGAATTTTACAGGAAAAAAATCAATTAGATCTTCCCCAGACGGTTTTCCATCTGGGGATATTTGTTTCACTGTCATTTCAATTTTCATCGATAATTCGTGAAATGAAAAAAGCTCGTAGAAAATATTACCATTAGTGGGAAAAATACTCTTCGATATTTTCTATTGGCTTCGTGTCTTGTTGTTTTGGGGAATTTATCGAGCCTCGCCCTTGAGTTGTCAAAGTGAGAGAGGAAGGGAGAAAGCGGAATAGAACCTGAGGGGAAAGCGATACAGAAATGAAGCCGTCACGAATACTCAATTTTGTTTTACGATTATTAACTCGTATCCAGTCACGAGCCATTCACCAACACTTGGAACATCTTCGATTCCGTAGTTGAGTTACCGCAAATCGATCGCGCATATTTCAAGAAATACCGAATATCGCGACCGCCTGTGCCAAGAGGCAAAAGGTCCAATGGTCGAGCTATAAACGACCCCCCCCCCCCCCCCCCCCAACAATCTCGGGAAGTAACTTCGATCCGCACGTTTCGACCATCTCGTGTTGCCGCATAAACGTGAATTTGTGCCCCCGTCGTTTGCGCAAGGAGACGTAAACAGGATGGGACTCGTGTAATATATATGGGACACTGAAGAAATCCCGGTTCAGCAACTCAATATTTGTCCATTGTTCCTTTTTTACATATTCGCATGTGCACGAAGTGCATTTTTTTTCGTAAAATCTTCAATTAACGTTATGGCAAAAATCATCAAAATTGCCTCAGGCAAGAGCCGGCTCGCGGTCGAGGCATGCTCGACCGAGGCAACGTGCACCCGAGGCAACCTGAGCCACGCGCACACCGACCGAGGCAACGCGCGCTCGAGGCAACCTGAGCTACGTCCACACCGGCCGAGGCATTGCCTCGCGAGGCTGCCGCGCGAGGCTGCCTCGCGAGGCGTACTCGGTCGGTCTGCACCCGGCTATCCAAATAGGAGAATGGGAGAAGCACCATATTTCGAATAGCTGAATTTTTCCAAAGCGACTTCTTTTTTTCATCTTATACACTAATAACTAGTCGCAAGATGTCGCCACTGCAAAACTTTTGGTTACCCAGCAACAAGAATGGTACGACGGTGAACTAATGTTACTGTTCGACGGCAAGAAAAAATATTTTTTGTGTTAAAAAAGTGTTGTTTTCATTAAGGTAAATCCAAATGATTTGTGTTTTTGTTACTTTATATGAGTTACTTTATATTTTGTTACTTTATATATACTTTATTTATTTTACTCGATAAATGTATAATTTTCGCAAAAATAGCAATATGTACAAAAATATTCCTGTTCATAGTCGGCTATGTAAAATTTAAATATCGGATACTTAATCGAGCGTAATATTGGATATCCGTTTGTGCCCAAATGTTTCTACCTAATCAAAGATTGACTCAGAAAGGCTGATTGATAATAATCACAAAGTTAAAACAATAAGCATTTTTTTCTATAAAAATAATCCCCTAATATCGGATGGACGAAAAATGGAGTTTGGGCCCTTATGTCTTTTTTTGTAAAACACATTGTAACTCAAAATATTCAAATGTAATGTGTAAAATAATTACTAGCATCTTTTCGTATGTCGATAATAAAATTTGAAGGTCTTAGCAATCGTTTACTTTCTTTTTTTCCAATTTTAAACAAAAGTATCCGATATATGGTGCCTCTCCGCTATTGGCCGAGACCAATACTTCTCAGCATGGGAGCAGTCCACTACCATAGTGTTGAAATTAGCATCGTTGGAGTGCAACGAAAATTCTTTATTTTTTATTTCTCTTTTTTCTTATTATCTAAACCCAATTTTTCTTATTTTAGATTATGGAACCCTAATGAGGATCTTTAAAAATGTTTTAGTGAATTTGTAGCTTAGATGAGGAAAAAAATTAGAATACGAGAAAAAAATTCTTTCCGCTGATGCAAACATCAATACCATCCACTACCATCGTTTAAAAATAAATTCGGCGACGTTTATAGAGCATTCCAACATTGTGAGCGTAAGAAGCTTTCAGCTTCAAAACGGGTTATTTTTCCCCTGAACATATTTGAACATTCTTCGCATGACCCGAATGACCCGCTCTTCTCGTTTATCCTGTAAAAAAAGTATCGGGAAAAGTTTCATCGAATTTGCGCCAGCCCTCACCGACCTGGGCTTGCCATAAATCTTCGGTCATGGTAATTCATGGAAATTCTGGAATTCGAAAGGGCAGCAGGGTTTGGTTGTCGACGAGAATATCCTGGCGAATTTCCGCTTGGTAACCACGAGAAGTGGTGCTGATAGCTGTCGCTATCTGGTACATAGTATATTAGGTAAATACAGTTACGGTGGAGGGCGCGGAATTGAATCGATCGCAATGACGTTGAAGTTTGCATAGTTGGAATGCAACGATTTTTTTTCTTCATTACTTCATTTTTCGTTTCTTCATTTTTATAATTATCCAAAGGCTTTTCTGCGAAGTGATGTCATAGAACACTAATAAGAATACGCGAAGGCATTCGATTGCGTGTGTAAATATATATATGCAACGACACTTCAGAATGTAAAGGGCTCACACAAAGCTCTTGCAAACTTCAGATGGTTGAAAGCTCCTTTGACGCGCCGCCGAGAATTTATTACACAAGAATCGCGTACTCTTCACTTACACCTACCTACACCCTTATGTATGCTTTATTATACCTTGTCGAAGATTTTCCTAGTATTGGCAAAAACAGTTACCTACAACTCATTTTTGTACGTCTAAATTTTTAACAAGAATTCAGTTCCCGAATTAAACCGCAAGGGAAATAGGGAATTTAATATTTCCAATGTTTTTCGTCACTGGTATTGTCGTTAACTGAAAAAGGAATTTTTAACATAAGGCCTGATAATTTGTACAGAAAAATAAGTTTGTAAACGTTGTGAAAAAGGTCACTATAATGTTGGGTATTAAAATTACGTATACAGATATCGTTACAGGGGGTTGAAAAAGTAGTCATTCACTAGGAATAAACGAACAATAATTTACAGATTTCTTTGTTCGATAGCACACTTTTAATATAAATGTCGGATATTGATGTTACTTTAAACCATTTATTTAAAATATTAGTAAAATATTGATAGTAAATGACAGTGAATTTCCTATGTTAGTAAAAAACCCAGAAAACTTACAGGATCATGTGAAATGAGCAAATACATTTTTGCCCCACTGTAGAAAAATAAATACATATTTCTCCAACATTTATAAATCATGAAAGCTCCCCACCCCGTTATTTTTTACAAGCTATGTCCAGAGGGGAAGGTTATGTTGAACTGTCGAACTTTCATAGGAGGCAACGAAAAAAAAGGATTTTTAATATATTTACTGACCTTTAACGGCATTAAGTTTGTTGCCGACCATCTGCTTCGCAACGAAAGCCGCCATTGTTCTGCCGGTTGTCTTGGGTACGGTTTGAGCTGCTCTCTGTCCCACTAATTATTCAACCAGTCGTTGAGAATCACGAGTCTAGAAACACACGAAGTATGGCGAGGAGTATTAGTGAATGGAAGCAAGAAGATGTGAAAACGACGAGGATTATTGGTACTCTCGGAGGGAATTAAAGTGCGGGAGATCGAGAGAGGGAAAGAGACAAAGCGATAGGGACAGAGTAAATCTGATGCGCTTTATTGCAAAATACGAAATAGTAAATGCAATTATATATATATATAGTGAAGGAAGAAAATTGGTGCGTTCGATAGCACGTCGGATTATTATTTATTCGTGGGTCGAGTGTCCCAGATGGTTTCACCGCCCGACAGGAGTAGGAAGATAACCTGAGAAATCATTTAAAAAAAATAACAATACTAATTTAAAATCATAAAGTATTATAAAATATTAATTTAATTATTAAATATTAATTGAATATAAAATATTAATATAAAAAATATGATAAAATATCAATTTGATAATAAAATATTAAAACTCAATGCTCCGATCGATCGATGCATGCAGTTTCCTTTTACCATCGTTGTCAGTTTCAATTATTTTGTCTCTATAGCTCTATAGCCACACTATAGGGTGGGGAGTCTACTCCCCTCCCTTGACCTTATACTTTAGTATTATCGAGTCGTTGTTGCATTGAGTTTGGAATTCCGATATTGGAAAATGGGCAACGTGATAAGTGACCACCGGTCACTTATCACGGGGCGTTGACACATCGGAAAAATCCTGAGGAATGTTCGTCTCTCACAAGGAAGTCACTTAAGTGTTTGCCTTAGATTTTGCTCAAACTCACATATGTGATAAAGCATTGAAAACTATTAGATGCGTATTTTTTTAATTTGCCGAAAAAACATTTTGCAGCGGGGAAACGACCCCTCAAAAAAAGCGTGTCACCCCTTAATTTCATTTTTTTTCAATTAGTCTATAGTGGGTTTTTCATCGCTTTACATTAGAAGAATTTTGGTCTTTGTTTCATTCAGATCGGTGGACTGCTTGTGGGTGAAACTGCAAAACCACCCCTTGACATATCTTTGAGGGGTGGTCTCCTCCGTAAAACCGTTTTTCCGCAGTCAAAAAAATACGTGTATAATAGTTTTCAATGCTTAATGACACATATAAGTTCCAACAAAATCGAGTGCGGATACTTGAGTGATGTTCCTTGTCAGTTGCCAACTTCCGTTCAAGAAGGGAATCTCCTGACGGTGCTGTGCATGGACTGCGTGATAACCAGAGTCATCCAAGTACCGGATAAGAGGAAAACAGCATCTGACGTAGTTACTTGCTTTCAGCCCTCCGGCCGGCAAAATTGTGACCCTGCTTTTGTTTTCTTGGTAGATTGCCTCCAGCATAGTCCTCCAATCATCCGATAGCAAAGACGCCCGGTATTGAACGACTGGATCGAACGAGACTGTTTAGCAGTCAGTTCAGAATGAACGCCGGATATGCGTGGTGTACACTACAGGTTTCATTCGCTGGAATAATATGAACTCGTGACTCACTCGACAGAGGCATTCTAAAGCCCATTTCTCTTCAACTGAACAAGGCATTCGAGTCCCCTACAATCAACCCTACACCGTGAAATCATACAAACAGTAGCGTACCATCAGCAAACATGGATTTCGATGGAATCTCAAGATAGTCCAAGCACTAGGTCCACTTCGGGTGGTGAACTATCTCAGGCAGCCATTCGTACTTTCGTCGTTGTTGCTTCTTGTCATTTACGAGCGACGACGAGCAAACACTCAGACGGCTGTACACTCGGTTAACTCAGCGGTGCTTCCTTTTTTCTTTGCGTTCCATCGTGTGTTCCCTCAAGAAAGAAGTGAATCGACAAACAAACCCGATGGCAGTACGGCCGAGAAGCAGCAACGAAAAAAAATGGACAGAAGGGCTGCAGGAAGAATAAGGGAGGAAGAGCCACGTTTGGATTAGATGCTTTGCAACGAGCAACAGAGGGAAAGAGACAGAAGGGGGTGGGGATCGATAGGGTGGGACCGAACGGAGGCTGAGAAGATGCCTTGGCGCCGAGACGTCTCGACGCCTGGCGTCGTCAGCGTCCACCCCCTTTTAGGTTCTCCCGTCCTTCCCTTCCATGTCGCGACATGCTTCCCCGGCTGCTTGATTTTCCGACAACCCGTGACAACAACATCCCCCCGAATATGCGAGTCTAACGAATAGCCCAGCGTCTCTCACTCGCCCACGTCCTCGGTACATAAAGCTGTGGAATGTTCCTCCGTTAAGGGATGAAAAGCACAATGAAAGGCAGCCCATAGACAAGTGTTCCAAACGACCAAAAAGTTGGACTGCATCAGGGAATGGAGACATTTCGAACAAATGGGCATTCGAAATGAATTTGACTGAATACAGGGGCAAGCAATCTCGGTTTTCTGTCCAAAATGGACAACCATCCTCTTTTTTCGCCTGCCGAATCCAGGGGCTGCAAAAAGCTGGAACTTGGACTGTTGCTCGACGTGGGATGTTCACGTATAGGTTCGTATACTCCGATCGAACGTTCTATCCATTGAGTCCAATTGCATGATGCTTTTGATACACCACCCCCGCAGTCCTCCAACCTCATTGTCCAAAGCATCATCCTGAACGAAAACCTCACCAGCGGTTTCCCCCGCGTCTTTCATTTTACTGCCAGAGGGTCCCAGAACAAGGAGAAACCCGGTGGTCTTTCCACGTGGCAGTCTTCGCTTCAGATCGATCTGCTTATCCGTCAGAGACGCCCTAGTGATTCTTGGGCGACACTCGGTTGAAATAAAGGCCAGGGGCAGTGTTCCGACTCATCTTGGCATATAAGGAGAAAGGAAAGAGGGTTGATTCGATACGTGGGAAAGGCCTGTGGAACATCGAGTTACCTCTGTCACAAATAACACAGAACGATAGTCAGGATTGGAAGATTAAACGAGCCAGCGATAGGAGTTTATGTACGGAAAGTCTTTCCTAGAATGCCAACAGCAGCAGACGAAAGATTCGATTTCTGAGGAGACGAAGCACGAAGCGAGGAGATGGACTACGCTTAATCGTGAGAAGGACTGCGTTTAATCATGATCTTACTACCAGTCGAAAGGATCCTCTTTATTCAGGGCTGAAAAGAGACCCATACTTTTCCCCCTTTTTATCGACATGTATCAAATCCTTCCCACTATTCCTCTTTCCCTGTAGACACGAGAGGATAAGGGTGCGATGCTGAGGAACTGAGCTTTCGCCTGGCAAACCTGGCGAGTACAAACACACAGTGACAAAAAGTAAATGGAAAAATGCTAGACCAGAGCACGAGGGAATCGAATAAACCGGCTTCGGTCGACGGTTCGTTGATCCTCGGACAAATCTAGGTGGCCGGAGATCCACCTCGCCCAAGTCTCTCGCCATCGCATACTCACATTGGGTCTTGCTGACTTGGAGAGTTCTAAAACGTGCTTGGTTACGTACAACCGGTCATACGATCTACCATACCTCGAACAGACCCTCTGATTTCGATGCCTCCCTCTCTGAGGTTTATCCCTTCACCACCCTCGTTCCGACTTCGTCGCTGTACGCGGAGCTACCGATGCACGAGTAGCGAATCTTTCCTCGGATTTTATGGACTTCCCGCCATCCAAATTACCCCGCTGTCACTATTCGTGAACGAGGATCGCCTTTAGGCTATCTCTTGATCCAAATGACGGAATTCCAAATGCAGACTCGATCTCGGCTACAATGTGCAGGAAAAAGTGTGCAATTTCGTTTTTTTAAACGTTGATGACTTTGCAAACATCGGAGGTAATGCCATTGGAGACAATGAGATTATGATAGCAATGCATATTTAAGGGGGGATATACACTTAGATGGTCGAAAAAATCGATTTTTTGTGCATTTTCTTGAAGTTTGAGGTCTCCAGAATATCTGGTGAAAACGGCAAGTTAATATTTCGATAAATAAGCCAGTTACAGCCTTTAAATCGGTACCCAAAATTTCTCGAAAACCGATGAACCGATTGCCTTGAGGTTTTTTGTGGTTATTCTATACACCATTATCTAGTACTTGTCATAGGATTTTTTTCCGTTACTTAATTTTTGTTTTATAGGCAAAATAATAACTAATTTTTGGCCCAAAAATCACTATTTATGTTTAAACGTCCGCCATTTTGTCATAAATCGATATTTTCAAAATCGGCTATGACAAGTACTAGATTATAGTATCTAATTTAATAATCTTTTCGGTTTTTTTTTCAGATGATTTTTGAAGAAACGCCAGTGCGTACCGTATACGCAGATTTTTTTACGACGCTCCAAGGATCATACAATATCCTTGTATATTTTTAATATTTTTAAATAAAGAAAATTAAACATATTTTTGAATGTATATACTTTTAGATAATTAAAACCCCAATACGAAATTTCAAATAGTTTTCCTCGAAAAAATTCACAAAAATGACCTTTTTTCCGGCTCCTAGGTGTATATCTCCCCTTAACGGGTTGTGCTTAGTTGCGACAGTCGAAAACAGCTCATTTTTGGGATTTTTTAATAGAAAATCGTGATCGTGAATTTCGACCAAAGTTACGTATTTCAAAAAGTATCATCTGAAGAACACTGTAATTTTGTTGTGTGAAAGAGTATAATTATAATGGTTTTACAAAGTAAGAGTCTTGATTTGTGCCAAAAAATGGGCATTTTCCGTTCTTCAAATCGAGAGTATACATGGGGAAAAAATCCTTCGATCAAATACTATATCTGTACATCTAGAAAAGCCCTAAACATTTTAGAAAAATCGATGTCGTAGTTTTTTAGATATTTGGCCCACCGACTATAAATCTGTCAATTTCGATCCGATCAACTTAACATTTTCAGGGAACATTTATAAGCTGATATAATGTCAAAATATATTGGTCTTGAAAAAAGTGATTTTTCGACTTTCACATCTAGGCACAACCTCTTAAATCCAGCACAGATATTAAGAGGTTCTGCTATTTTTTACCCACTCTGTATACATAGATGGCAGCCTTGCAAATGTTTTTTCTCGCCGTTCGTTCAGATCCCAACAACCTCTTAAGGCGAGATCCTGAATTAGAACGTCCGAAAAATCGTTTTTTTTTTTAATTGCTTAAATCGATAGATAAACTATCCAAGAATATATTTACAAAGTTACAGAGGCCAGTGGTAAATATTTTTGAAGATACAAGACCAAAAGCAGAGAAGCGATTGATATTTGATATTGATATTTCTTCCTATTGAAAACATTGAAGCGCGTTTTCTCCAGTTTTCATTTACACGATTTTTTCAAATTGGCGGGCATGGTAGCAAAAAAACCAAACGACCTATTGAATCAAACCAAGGTTTTTTTTCTTCGGTATGAAAATCTCTTCCAAGTGAACTAAAAAAGTCGTTGAAAAGGTATTTTTAAATCATTTATATAGCACGTTGAAGAGTTCTTTTTAACACATTTTTTTTCAAACCTGAGAAAAGTTATCATTTCCGGTTTTTTCAGCTTTATCTTAATTCACGCAGAAGAAAAATATATCATAATTGAAAATTTTAATGGTTTATTTGGTTCAGTCAACAATTACGAGCTGCATCTTTCCCGCCGATTGGGGACTGCAGTGGCAAGACACACATGGAATAGGCTGATAAATCTGCAGTCATTTATTGTTTCAAGTTGAACATTTTTTTTCGTAAATTTCAAATATACATGAAAAGGTACCTCAATATTTACTGGGCTCACTTGTTTTTTTCGCGTCTAAAAAAATTCTCTAAAAAAACGCTTTTATTGGACCTTCGAATCCAGGCTCCGTCTTTAAGGTAACAGACCAAACTAGGATTGATTGCGACTCATTCAATTATCTACAATGCCAATTAGATGAAGTAGAAATTTATATATCAATGAATCTAGCAAAAACCTTTTTATTCAACAAATTCAACATAAATTAAAATATCGTCGTGTTCCCATTAAAATAAATTTAATCTCAAAAACGAATTGAAAAGTAAAGATTTCTGGAAAATCCTGCCACCATAGGGAATACTTAAGCTTCTTCAGGGATACTAATTCTCTCATAATTAATCCGAGCCTGTGTGTTGGACATAATTACTGCGAATGCTTTTTTGGGTGAGAGATTTTGAACGCTTTTTTTCACTTTTCTTTGAAATGGGGTAGAAAGGGTAGGAAAGGGACAAGAGTGACTCGAGGATAACGATTATCTCGAATCTTGCTGTCTTGTATCGATCCGGAATAACATCTCAATTCGAGCCAGGAGAGACGAGGATGGAATGGGGTCGGCCTCGTTAGTTGAACTTCTCGGACATACTGTGGTACTTAAACCGCGGTCTAATTAAATAGAATAAGGGATTTGAGCTTCGGTGTTCCGCGGATAAAAGCTTCAACTGGCTCGGCACGAAACGTCTCGTGCTTTCTCGTTGTAGATTCTAATGTTCTTGACTGGGAAGCTGGGAAAGGGCGTGAGGGTATTGAGAGCGTTCCGCTCTGCACCCTATTTCGCCTCAACCCTTCGCCTTGGTCTCGTATATAACTCGAAGCCTGTGTACTGACAAAACTTTCCGAGCTTCTCTGTTTACAGACTAGGAGCTTTCTTGCCGAATCATTCCGAACGAAGTCTTCTAATTGGGCCAATGACATCCAATATCAATTTCCTTCCAATTATTAAGGGGAAAATCTCTTTATAACGCAAAGAAGACCTTATGGCTGAAAGTGAATTCCACGGGGCTTTATGGCCTCGGAATCGCAGATTGGTCGGTGGGTTATTTTGTCACAGTTTTTGAGTTTCGAAACTTCAAACGCGTCTTCCTGAAAATCACTTTTTCGTGAACCTCGTACCAGATAACTCAGATACTATCTGATCGATAATTTTGAAATTTTTCACACACAAAGATAACATCATTACCGTCTATATGAACCTAATGTTTTGTGAAAAATATTTATAAAACTACTTTATTACTAAAAAAAACTATACTCAAAATTTCATGAAAAATCGAACATTTTTTTCAAACACGTGCCATTTTTAGAATTTACCCTTTCATGAGGATTTTTCAGGCTCATGCAGAGCGTGTAGGTCTTAGAAATCTAAAACTTTTTAGCTCTGATGCTTCGGATCAATGCACCAAACGCCAAGCTGTACGCTGAGGAACAACTCACAAGGAAAGGTCGCGAGGTCCAACTGTCCGATTTCGACGAAATTTGGCATGATTGCAGAATGGGTAAAAATAGGTGACACGTATTTTTTTATATCTGCGCAACCCGATTTTTAAGGGTGAAACGCACCCTTGAAAATAGGGGTGTTTTTCGTCGATGACATTTTAACGGTACGAGATGTGAAAAAACAAACTTCATCGAAATCGGAGAGTTCGACCGCGCGACCTTTTCTTGTCAGGTGGCAACGGCCTCTGAAGCCAGTGTCGTACAGTCCCCATTTTTAAATGTTAAAACGAAATATTTGTTTAGAAAATTAAAGATGTCACAATATTTGTATAAAATTTCAGTTACGTAGAATAAGTAGTTTCGACACAAAAAAACCTTGGGAATTCGCTTATTTTCGTCGGACTAGAGGGATCTTCCCTCTTGAGGGGTCTTCTCACTTTAGACGCTAAAAAGGCCATTTTCATATTCTTGTATAGGTTTTATATATATATATATATATATATAAGTTGTTACACTTTTGAGATACATTTAAAAAAATGTCCTAAAAAAATTGTAGGTCTGCGGTGTTGATGAAATCTCGGAGGTGGATTTAGATACAGTATGTTAATAGCTATAGCGCATATCATACAATTTTTGATATATGCAAAAATAACAAAATAGCGGCCATTTTTTGAAAACAAAAAACAAAAAAAGTGTTTTTTCACCGTTTTTAGCAAAGAAAAGTAGTAAATATCATTTTTTTTAATCCTTGACATGCACTATATCTATAGTTGTAAAGAATATGTGGTTGAAATTTCATAAGGATCGGTCCAGTGGTTTCGAATAATTTATCAACAAGCCGTGAAAAAACGTTGTTTCGAGAAAAACGCGTTTAAAGTTTGTTTCGGTTACATAAATATATTTTTCAAAAATTGTAATGTCTTTCGAAAGTGTATTTATTAAGTGTAACAACTTTTATATCAATTTCTATAATATAAACCTATCAAAAAAATGTATGAAAATTGCCTTTTTAGTGTCTAAAGTGAGAAGGCCCCTCAAAAGAATCGCATACAAGGAAAATTCGGTTGTTTCATTACATGGAAAAAAAATCCCTTCCCGTTGTATTCAAATGATGCTAATTTCTGCATTTACTTATCCCCAAACCTAAACTCCGGCGCTGCCAAAAAAGGTCTGATCATCGATTGGCCCCAATTTCTTTCGTTTTGAATGATAAATTCAAAATAAAGAAATTAAGGGAAACGTTCCTCCCGCTCATGTTCCATTCAGCCCCTACGATCTTACCACTCGCGCTTTCCCCCGAACTTTCGTCAAGCCTCGATGTACCATGAAACTCCAGGGACCCTTCGGCCACACAAAAGTATCACGCCGCTTTAAAATGTGTACCGTGCAGTGCCGCGGATACAAACGTTCCTATCCATACACGATACAGCTACAAAAATGTTGACCTACTTTCGTCGCACGAGCTTTTAACCCGGACGGCTCCCACCCCCGCTCCGCATCCTCGCGCACCCTTTCAACAAAAATGCCATCCCGACGGAGGAGCCACCCTAAATCTCTTCCCAATTTTCGGGCGGAAATATTTATATCCGCGAACTGTCGTTATACCTAGATATATGTGAACACAAGCGGATAAAAAAAAAGAAATTTGCGTTGGAGGGTTACGAACTGGAGGGTGAGGGTGTCGAAGGGCGATAGGAAGTCGATATTTATTTACACTACCGATGAACGAACGCCTATTTTTTACTTGTATTGGAAAGAAAAATAGAAGGTTATGCACGAAAATTCAACCTCGAACTACTTCATTCCAGCGCCCATAATAGTATTAGCTTTAAAAGGGTGATTTACCCTCATAAGGCAGGGGTGGTGAGCCGCTGTGAACGTAAACCACATTACATAACAAATGTAACATTTTGCAATTGGTTTTATCCCGATCGATGCAGTCCTTCTATGTGAAACCTTATAACCACTCGCGATCATCCCCCGTGAACTCAGGGGTTGGTTTCACCCCCCAAGTGACCGCGATTACCGAAAAAAATATGACGAGAAAGATCAAGATGAAAGAAAAAGTAATACAAAATTTGAACGATGGCTGCCTGTACAGGCAGAGGTTTTCCACAGTTTCCCTGTGCCCTCGTACACATACGATAAATAGTACCCCATGAAAGTGTGCCTATAAACAAGACAAGAAAAGAATGCAGCGACAAAGTGCGCGGTCAAAACGAGAAGGATCGTAAAAGCCAACAGCGACCCCCGATCATCCCCTATGAACTTAGGTGGTCGGTATCACCCCCCCCCCCTCCCCGAGTGACCACCCTTACCGAAAAAAAAATAAAAAACGACAAAGAGAAAAAATCATTTTAATATAAAAAGATGGCTGCCCGTATAGGTACAGGTTTTCCACAGTTTCCCTGTGCCCTCGTACAAATGCGATACACTAATGTACCATGGAATTGTACCTCTATACAAGACAAGGAAATACTGCAGCGACAAATTGTGCGGTAAAAATGAGAAGGTTCGTAAAAGCCAATGACGACCCCCGATCATCCCCCATGAACTTAAGGGATCAGTTTCGGCCCCGAGTGACTACCGTTACCAAAAAAAGACAATGATAAAGATGAAACCAAGAGTAATACAAAATTTAAACGATGGCTGCCTGCACAGGCACAGGTTTTCCACAGTTTCCCTGTGCCCTCCTACAAATGCTATATACTGGTGCTATGTACTAGTGCCCCGTGAAATTCTATCTCTATAGAAGACAAGGAAATCGTGCAAAAAGTGGGCGGTAAAAATGAGGAGGATCATGAAAGCCAACAAGGAACCACGAAGAAACGTTGGAAATAAATAGGAACTACCTTACTTTTTCGATCTGATAATACTGGCAAACGTGCTCGCTAAATACGTCCGTCCAATGTCGACTCTCGGACTGTTAATTAATTCCACGATATTCAAACACGACGCTTTGCCAATGCAAAAAAGCTGCGTCCTGTTCTACACAGGATCGTGAAGGAACAGAGGGGGAATCATTCCTTGGGTCTGCGCGAGAGATCGGAGCGCCTCCGTGAAATGGTGCGACGTGGCAAAAAAAGAACAAAGATCACGGAGGAAAATTGAAGAGACAGAGGGGAAAGAGAATCCTGGGAATCGCAATGAAAAGAAAAATCGAGAGAACGCGATTACGAGTAGCGAAGGGAAGAAAGGTTCGACGGCCAGTTGAATGCGACCAAGAGGTATATAATTACTGGAACGTCGGACTTGTCGTCCAAAGAGACCGACAGAGGGAGGGAACTTGGGAGAGAGCGGAAAAATCGGAATTCAGAGGGACATTCCGCCCCAGCACAATCGAGTCAGACGTCGAACGATCGTTAAGGGCCCACGTTTAACATCGCCGGGTCCATCCCGGAATTTCAATTTCATCAATTAACTAGCACCTCAACGAATTTTTATTGCACGAAAATGGGCAATGAAAAATTCCCGAAGAAAATAAACGTCGCGTAATTGAAAATAAAAGCTTGACTCGATAATGCGTTGGCAATGATTAATTAAGGCGGTCTTTCCATGTGACAGGTCCGAAAAATCGATTTTTTTGCTCAAGATTGCAGGAAAGAGTACGATATCCGGGGCGCCAAGATTCGACGGTGGATTTAGGTTTATCGATTCAAAATAAACAAAATATGAAGAGTGGTCAAAGTTAACATTTCGCTTATTTTGCGTTAACGCGGTTCTCTAGTTTCTCGGCTGTTTTTTTACGGTTTTTTCAATAATTTTTTACGGGCAAAGCATCGAAATAATCAATCTCATTGTTTTTGCATAATCTTTATTAACATTTAACTAAGCTTTACAAATTTTTTGAAGTCAAAATATATAATAGAATAAAAGTTATAGTGGCCGACAGGAAGACATCAAGTAAAAGAGGTGCTTGACGGTGACCAAGATTGCAGCTGTTCTGCTTATCTGAAACCAAAAAACCAAACGGCATTTTAATCTTCATATTTAAGACTAGCGATTGAACTAGAGTGAATTCTAAATTACAAAAATTGACTTTTTTATACACTTTTGAAAATTACATTCTATTTTTTACTTATTTTTTCTTAAGTTTTTCGCTCGTACAAAAAAAACTATCGAAGCAATCATGATAATCCTAGTTCAATCGCTGGCTTATAACATATTAAAGATGCTGTATAAATTTGAACAAGATCGGTGCAGTAGTTTCTGAAATATCGTGGTCACCGTTTCGAAAAATGGTGTTTCGAGAAAAACGCGTTTGAAAGTATACCTGCTCCGTATACCTGCTCCGTTCCAGGGCCGTAACTTTCGAACCACTTCGAATATCGAAAAATCCTTTGGCACATATTTTCTACACATGTTGTAGATGTGATATATGAAAAAAAATCGATTTTTTCGACCCGAGAAACTAGAGGACCGCCTTAAATTCCGAGTTTTTCGTTAGTTATAGAAAATGACGATTTTTTCGAATTTAAAAATTTCATGGAACATCAGGCAAGGTAACGTGGAAATACATAGTTTCAACAGTGCCTCAGAAGCCAAAAATGTATTGCGAATACCACTACCATGCTTTCCTCGCTTATAGGTGCGACTAGACAGAGAGCAAAGTAGTACTTTTTATCACTAGGAGTCCGAAGAGGGATTAAGGGGGTCGTCTAGTGTGTCAGATCAAAAGAAGAGAAAACGGCCTTGCATGACTTCTTTGAAGAAGAGGAAAGTGTACTCTATGGTCCGAGCATGGCAGATTGATGGTGAGACAATTTTTTTATTATGCATTATATACAACAAGTTTGAAACGCGTTTTTATCAAAACACGATTTTTTCAAACTGCTACCATGATATCTCAAAAACTTGATCGATTCTGCTCAAATTTATATAGCATCTTTAGTACATATATAACTACAAGTTGAACTAAAATAATTAAGATTGCTTCGTTAGTTTTCTTTTTATCAGCTGTATAGACCCCAAAAAAAATACAAAAATTGATTTTTTTTTCTAAAGCGTAAAAAAAAATTATTTTTTTGGAATTCTAACTTTATTTTAGTTCCATGTAGAGCCTCAAGTCTCACGATTGAAATTGCGTTTGGTTTTTTTATTTCAGATAAGCAGAACGGCCGCAATCATGGTAGCAGTGGAGCACCTCTTTTTATGTATGTGTTCCTGTTGGGCGGTGTATCTCCGACTATATTCTATATAATGACTTCAAAAAATTCACAAAGTTGGTTTAAATGTTAATAAAAATGATGTACAATTTATAAATTATTTTATTATAATGGTTTGTCAAAAAAAAAAAATTCCCCAAAAATGCATTAAAAAACGGCCTTCACACTAGACGACCCCGTTAAAAATATGCGGTTCATCTCTCTTCGGACTTGTAAGTCTCCAAGTTTATGTAAAATATATCGTTTAGTAATTTGGCGTAGTAATTATATGGAACAATTTTTATTATTATAAATGAACAAAGGATATAAATAAATAAAGCATTATAATCTCGGAATTTTTGTTGAAAATCAAATAAATTCTACCTTTGGTGGTTTTTATATAATACCACTAAACAAACCCAAACAAAGAAATATTTTTTGAAGCTCGCCCGGTCAATATCCATTATTTGTGATAAAATAAAGATATTGCACCCATGAGCCAACAACAATCGTTGAATTTTGACGTATTCCCAATTGCCGCTAAAAGCGCTCATAATTCCTCAAGGAAGCCGAAACGCCAAATGCTTTATTCTTGAAATTCTTATTATTTTGATTCAAATATAAAAAATCAACGGTCAAAACTTGGCGCCGCGGATACCGTACTATCCCCGGTAGCAGAATAATGGTGGGTTAACATTTTCTTTGTGTAAACAGTACTCGAACTTTTAGAAGCGTTTTTCTCAAAACTGCATTTTTCAAATTGGCTTCCTTGATAACTCAAAGCCTATGGAACGGATTTCACTCAATTTTTTATGGTACAGTCAGCACATCTATAGTTCTCACCCAAACTAGAATTTTTCCGATACCTGCTATATTTCTTTTAAGCGAAAAAAGTCGCAAAAAATTACGAAAGTTGGAACTTAACTTTTAAAACCGTGCCGAAAATTCAATTTTCGATATTTTTACATTAGTCTAGTTCCGGCGAAAGCCTCGGATCTACAAATTAAAATGCCGTTTGATTTTTTATTTCAGACGAACCTTTGGAATCATGGCAGCCGTCAACCAACCTTTTTTACACGCGAGTATCTTCCAAACGGTACAAAGGCGATCCAACTCGTTATTTTTGTTTGATAAAATTCTGAGAAATGGTAAAAATGTTCATAAATGTGTGGTATAATTTCCAAGATATAATTCCAATGGCGCATAAAAAAATTAAAAAAAAAAAGATTTAAAAAATTGTCACATGGGCTGACCCCCTTAAATTGACGGTTCGATACGTCACGTACGCATATGAACAATACTTACGTGATGTGAGGCGTTAATTAAAGATAGGAAATGTACGTAATTGATTAGGGATGTTCTAAATAAATAATTCGTTGGCCTGGGTGGCAGTGGAGGGAGGAATTTCTAAAGGTCCTGCCTTTCCACCCAGCTACAAGTCTTTGATGACGAAAGGGACAAACACGTACCTGTTTGCTTATCTTTGAGACCTCCACAGCTGCTCGTTGCGAAACCCTCCCCTGTCCTCGTGCTTACCATGCCCGAAAAGCTTGCGACTGGCAAACAAGGCCCGCAAGTTGCGTATGTATGCTACCTGTGTTTGTGTGCGTGTATGACGTGTTATAGTCCGTATCTCGTCTGGTTGTATCTTACTTGGAGCTTATGAGAAACGACGCTTCAAAGTGATGAAAGCTTACCTCGGACAAAATTACTAAACGCCGATAGACATTTCCGTGATAACGAAATCACTAATGAAAATTGTCGAAAAGTCAAGCATATTTACATGATTGCTTCTAGACATTGCTCGCTGCAAATTTTGTTCGTCTCTAGAAAATACAATAAATATGATGTTCCCGTTAAATTGTTTTTTATTATTTTTTTCAGCCACCAATGTGTTCACTTTTTGTTTTTCAGAAAAAAAATAGTATTGTACCCCAAACGTCCCGTGCACGAAAATAAAATAAGCTTAAGGCGAAAAATCCCGTTGGAATTTTCAAAAAATCGATTTTTTTACATATTTCGAAAGTATGATACCCAAAGAATATAGTGACCAAAGGAAAACTCGAAATATTGAATATTTGCGGAGTTATCGCATATAGTCTAGAGCGCGGGGACAGCTTGCGGTTGGGTAGCGAGTAAACTTTAAGGGGTTACCCCCACTTGAGATTTTGAAAAAATCGATTCTTTTTTATTGCATTTTTTTAAGTGCAATTTGAAGTGCAGTTTTTTTTTTGATGCCCGGAATAGATGACTCTATTTAAGTTTACAAAAAAAAATATTTTCTTCGTGTAAACTGAAATTGAAACTTTAAACGCGTTTTTCTCAAAATGGCATTTCTGAAGTCGGTGACCAAGATTACTCGAACACTAATGAACCGATCTTCTTGAAATTTTGCAGGCTTATTTAATACATAAAAATGTAGTCTTTAATCGTTCGATTTTTTTTTTCGACAGAAATGGCCGTTTTGTAGCCAAAAAACGGCCGTTTTTTTTCGTTAAAATCGAACCATTAACTTTGACTGTCCGCCATTTTGTGAAAAATGAATATTTTTAAAAATCCTTCGATTAAAGACTAGTTTATACTTATATTTGACTAAATCCATCCGCATTTTTTTTTCAGATGATCCACTTCGCCGCTATGTTGGTCACCGCAAACCGTGTATATAAAAACATTATTTCATTGACGGCCATTTGCCACTAAACAATGTAATATTTTTCAATAAAAAAATTACTGAAAGTTCTTCAAGATGTGTTCTTTAAGATGGTATATTGATCGATTAAAAAAGTTTTGTAGTTTTCTTTACAAAAATTCATGAAAAAGGCTTTTTTTTGCGCTACAAGTGGGGGTAACCCGTTAAACACGATTATCTCGAAACTACTTTTTCAAAAACTGCTCGTGTTGTAGCTCAAAAAGTTATCGACCGATTTGGAAGAAATTTTGGAAGGTTACTCTCAGTAACATTATCGGAAGGATATACCTAAAGTTTGAATGGCAGCGTGTAAATAAATAATTTTTTTGGGGTCAAATATGTTGAAGAAATGGTCGAAAATTCGAACTTTGGAATAAAAAGGCTCACAAATTTTCAATTTTGCACTTTTTCATCATTTTTTAGGTATATCCTTCCCCTTAATATGTCAGTAAACGAATGACACTTTTTGAATCTTTTTCAGATCAACAGAAAAAGAGTGACAACTGCAGCACTTTTCGATGTCATCCCAAAAAATCCCTTGTTGGCATCCAAAAAAAAAAAACAATTTTCTTTGAAACTTGACAGTCATAATAAATTCATATCCAAATTTGAAAATGATCTGATTATTTTATCCCCTCTAACAAAATTCCCGAAAAATACCTATTTTTCACGCTTCTAAAGGGATTTCTCGCCTTAACAGATATCAAGAAGAATTCGCATTTTTGGGCGCAAATTAAATTTCCCACAAACTTCAAGGGGCCTTGATATTGTAAATAAAATAAACTCACACATTGCTAGTTAGGCGGCCTTTACATTCATTACGTGATTTCGAAAGATTATCCAATTTTCGCAATTTTCAACATGAAATATGATGACCGAAATTGTTGCCATCCAGCTGCTCGTTTAAAAAAATATTATCGTCTACTGAAAAAATTATATATAATGAAGGTAGAATTGAATGCACTGTTTATATTTCTGGTGTGAATTTCGGATTTAAAAACAATTGAGTCAAGAATAATTTGTCATTATTATTTGTCACCATAATAAGATATATTTGCATTCTGAAAATGCCTATTCAGGCAGGGCACCACTGCGACGGGTAAAAAATGAATTCTTTTTTTTTCATTTTCTCAAAGTATACATATTCAAGTATATGTAAAAAATGTTCAAGTTTGATTTATTAAATTATTGAAAATTGACAAAGTTACAGATCGTTGAGCAGGTAGCGCTACGATTCACGTATACTAAAAATTTCAATCGTTTCTCGAATCGACTTTTCTCCATGCACCTGGACGGAATCATAACTATTGATATAATTGCCCGAATTTCTAAGTTGTAAAGAGCCGTTTTATTATTCAGTATTTTCGAAGCCCCGAAATATAAGTAAAAATTTCGCCCAAATTACACTTTTTTGAACACTCGCAATTTTGTGATTTTTTTCGAAAAAGAGCTACGTACATCGAGAACTACATTTATATAGATTGTACATTTTTTTCCGACCAACCATGGTCAAGTTATCGATCCGGCCGTTGGACCACATTTCCTTATACAGAGGCTCTATCAACCTCAATAAACTAGTGGATTTTTATTTGTTAAAAAAAAATATACACGAAATAAGTTCAATGTATGCTTAATAACGTACCTTTTTTCCAAATCCCAAATAAATAATCTACTGGACAAAAAAATCAGACAAAAGAACTTTTTTTGGTCGGCCACAGTGGTGTCCTCCGTTAAGGCCGGAGCCTGGATTAGAATTTTCGAAAAATCGTTTTTTTATTGCTTAAATCGACAGATAATCTATCCAAGAACATATTAACAAAGTTACAGAGGCCAATTGTAAATATTTTCGGAGATACAAGGCCAAAGGCAGAGAGGCGATTGATATTTGATATTGATATTTCCTCCTATTGAAAACTTCAAGGTAGGTGTCTGGTCTAGAACTTTCGAAAAATCGAAACCATTTTTATTTCCTTTTTCAACGTTTTATAGCGTCGAGAATCACCTCCTAAAATTTTGTGACGAAATTCGTAATAGAAAAAAAGTTATAGCAAAATGTACAGGACGCAAACGGTGCAAAAATACGTCGATTTCGTACAATGTCTTTCAAATATTTTTCCATTTTTTTCCATTTTCTATTTTTGGCAAACGGTGGTGAATTACCACGTGGCAAACCTTCCTCTTTAAAATGTCGTTTCCTATTTTTGTTCCATACGTGCCAATCCGGAGATCCTTTGTCCGCCATGGGAACACATTTTTTTGAGGACTCGACTTTGGCGACCTCTGAAAATTGGACAAAAAACGCTGGACGAAGTAAACCATTTTTTTTTCTATCTTATAAGGATAACGTTATGTCCTCGAAAAAGTTTTATTGTTATATCTAATAAAGAAGCTGAGAAAAATGTTTTCGAAAATAAGCTTGTTTTTTCGCTCTCTAGACTAGACACCTTGAAGCGCGTTTTCTCCAGTTTTCATTTTCACGATTTTTTCCAAATTGGTAAATAAAAACGTCATCAAAAAAGTCTTTTTACATAATTTTTATAGCACGTTAAAGTGTTTTTTTTAAACACATTTTTTTTCAATCCTGGGAAAAGTTATACTTTCACGATTTTTTCCGCTTTTTCTTAATTCACGCAGAAGAAAAATATATGTCAATTGAAGATTATATTGGTTTTTTTGTTTCGGCCAAGAATTACGACTGCTTTTTTTCCGCCGATTGGGGACTACAGACGCACATGGAATAGGCTGATAAATCTGCATTAATTTATTGTTTCACGTTGAACATTTTTTTCAATACATTTTAAATATACATGAAAAGATACCTCAATGTTTACTGGGCTCACTCGTTTTTTCCCTTCTAAAAAAATTCCCCGAAAAACGTTTTTTTTAACCTTCGAATTCAGGCTCCCGCCTCAACTCGTAACTTCATCCTCTCCTTATTATTGCAAGATTACCCGACACATATCAATAAAAATGAAATCAATGTTGATTGATGAAACATTTGATTAATAACGATGCTAGCCATGTGTGTTCAAAGAAGCGCCCTCTTCACCATCGAGCCTGAACAATTTTTCACGGACAATGAGCAGCTCATGGGTGGCGTGCGACACGCCATAATTGCAGGAGACTACACCACAAAACTTTGCAGTAAAGTGAAGAAAGAAAATTTATGAAAAATGATTTAAATTCTTTTAAAACGAGCAACGTGTCAGCTTGGAGAAAAAACATAAAAAATAATTCCCTTTGTCGTTGACACCACTCTTTTTTCCCCGCGCCTTTTCCCATCCTTTCATCTCCCGTTGTTGTAGTTCGAAGTATGAACCAAAGTGGTAAAAAAAGAGGCAAACGAGGGAAAAAAGTTAAACGGAAGGGGCAAAAAAGAGATGGACAGACTGGATCGCGAACGAGTCACGAGACGCCCGAGGGATGAGCGATGGAAAACTTTCTCACTTTCTCTGCTTTTCCTTCTTACGCTTGTCCACGATGTCGAAGAAAACCCGAGTGCGCCTGTTTTCCGTAATTAATAGACAACAAATTACAGGTGTTCGCGCAATACATGCGTCAACCCTTTTCAACCCTCCGTCTTCTTTTTTGCCCATTTGTTTTTTTTCCTCCCTCTACCGTCTCGTCGTTTCTGTCACCGCAAGCCCCTGCGGTTCATCTTCCTTCTTTTTTTCGTCCTCCACGGTCATACCTTCGCGACACGCGGGGTTTTCATTTCCGCGCGAAAAGAGAGACTCTTGGCTCCGGTTCATTTCCGTTTCTTCATTATTCTCTTCTCGCTAATAAATTACAGCACCGCTCAAACGGCCCTAAGATTTCATCCGTTCAAAGCTTTACGAAGCATCGCGGGAATTTCTCATGCCTTAACGTCCACGAAAAATGGACCCTCGAGATTGCACACCCTCTCTCGAGTGAGAACGAAGGAGATACTTTTTTATCCCCGGTCGTGTTCGTTTTGCGCTGCACTTTTGCGTAATGGAAAAAAGTTATCAGCGGTGATAGAGTTTCGAAAAGAATAGTCAGTGAATTATTTTAGTGGTACTTTCGCCGAGGGCTGTATTTTGTGGCGTATAGGGAGGGATTTTGAATCATTTGTATATCACAGGGGCGCTTGACCCTTTGCGGCATAGTGTGTGGTGTTACACTTAATTCGATGAGGATTTTGACGATTCAAAAGTGTTTTTTAATTAAATATGGCGGTTGTTAGTTCGTTTCAAGGTTCCTAGGACTTCAATAACTACTAAAACATACCTATTGAATTTTTTCACGTCGCGGGTGTCATCAATAACGAAAGTGCCAAAAAACGAACTTTTTACCCAACAAATCTGATTACGACTAATCTAGCAGGTAAACCGTAACCAAAAAATAGGTACAAACTTGGTTTTTGATCTACTGAATACGAACCCGAAGTCTAAACCTTCAAATTGAAAATGGCGGATCCAATATGGCGGCTGTAAATGGCAAAAACTATAGGATTTTTTCCAAATTTGATGATCTATTTTTTTGGGGCGCTTATTTCATATACCAGTGACCCCGAAAACCCCCGAATACCAACTTTCGCTATCATCAAACAACGTTTTGCATTTATGGTCCGCCATATTGGATCCGCCATCTTCAATTCCCGAAATTTTAGTGCAGTTTCGTAATCATCGAGCCCGAAAACCCCTCGAGTACCAACTTTCACTATCATCAAACGACGTTTTGCATTTACGGTCCGCCATATTGGATCCGCCATCTTCAATTCCCGAAATTTTAGTGCAGATTCGTAATCAGCGAGCCCGAAAACCCCCGAGTACAAAATGTCAAGCCATATGCACGTAAAGAAAAATGTATGCTGCAAAGGGTTAATAAAAATAAGTTGCAATCAATTATTGTAGCTGGCGATGAATTGGAATTCAAAAATTCGCCTAAATTTAGTAGATTTACACATTTTTTTCGATGAAAATGAGTCTGCTAGTCACATTTTTCAAAGCTTTATCGTTAATATTTTCTTTAAACATTCGGTGAAGCTCGGTTTTTATTGACGAATTTTTGACATTCGTAGAGACATCAGAAATGTAGTGTAGAAATGATTAGATAGAAATTTGGCCTGCACGTCATCTCCTCAGAGTGCCATCTAAATCAAACGATTCTAAAAATCGTAATTTTCGTTGGGGTGGGTCACTACTGTGACGGGTAAAAAATCTTTTTTTTTGCATTTTCTGAAAGTATGCATATTCAAGAATATGTGGAAAAATTTTTGGGTTGAAATATTGTTCAGGTTGGAACAACGGGCCGGAGAAGGAGCGGTAAATGACGAGGAAAGTTGTAAGGAATAGGTCGTGGAAATAATCAGAAACAAACGAGGAAATTAAAAATGACGGTTCAGCGTTTTTGGAATCCTTAAGGCGATAAAATCGGGAGTGTGTTCAATTTAGAATTTTGACAACATATTGTTTGTTGGTCATCTACTTGCTAAGATAGTATATGAGTGTATACATACCAGAGTTGCGAAATTTGTAATGAAAAAGTAATGCATCGTTCATTATTTTTTTAACGGGTTCCTCTAGTTTCTCGGGTCGAAAAAATCGATTTTTTTTTCATAAATCACATCTACAACATGTGTAGAAAATGTGTAAGAAGGCCTATTGTATGGTCCAGGCATAGCAGATTGACGGGGAGATGAAATTTTTAGTATAAATCACATGCGGGAACTTTCAAACGCGTTTTTCTCGAAACACCATTTTTCGAAACGGTGACCACGATATTTCAAAAACTACTGCACCGATCTTGTTCAAATTTATACAGCATCTTCAATATGTTATAAGCCAGCGATTGAACTAGGATTATCATGATTGCTTCGATATTTTTTTTTTGTACGAGCGAAAAACTTAAGAAAAAATGAGTAAAAAATAGAAGGTAATTTTCAAAAGTGTATAAAAAAGTCAATTTTTGTAATTTAGAATTTACTCTAGTTCAATCGCTAGTCTTAAATATGAAGATTAAAATGCCGTTTGGTTTTTCGATTTCAGATGAGCAGAACAGCCGCAATCTTGGTCACCGTCAAGCACCTCTTTTACTTGATGTCTTCCTGCCGGCCACTATAACGTTTATTCTATTATATATTAAGACTTCAAAAAATGTGTAAAGCTTATTTAAATGTTAATAAAGATTATGCAAAAACAATGAGATAGATTATTTCGATGCTTTGCCCGTAAAAAATTATTGAAAAAGCCGTAAAAAAACAGCCGAGAAACTAGAGGACCCCGTTAATGGGTAATGAAAAAATATTTCATTTTCCATTATATTACATGCAGTAATGTAAAAAAATTCCATTACTCATTACATTATATTTTGTATTGTGGAAAATGTCCATTGCCCATTACATTATATTTTGTATTGCAAAAAATTTAATGTAATGAGTAATCGAATTTGTTCACATTGCTAATGTAATGTAAAAAATCTCCATTGCTCATTAGAAGGTCATATGGATTATTATTCGTTTCCCATCGGGTCAGTTCGACCCAGTGCAAAAACCGATGCCCCTAGTGGGAAACGTATAATAATCGTCATTGCATTGCAATGAGTAATGGAGATTTTTTACATTGCATTGCATTAGTAATGTGGAAAAATTCCATTTGTAATGATAAAAATTCCATTGTTCATTACATTACATTTTGTAATATAAAATATTTCCATCACTCATTACATTGGACTTTGTAATGTAAAATATTTCACATTACAAAATGTAATGTAATGAGGAATGGAAATGTTTTACATTTCAAATCAATCAATTATAAATATCTTTGATGAGGTTAAAAGCAAAGTATCTTTTGTTTAGTTCTTAAAGACAGGCTCCACTTTTCAGAACATGCCAATGTTCTGGCCGGGTGGACATTACGTGAAGATGTACACTGAGAAAAAAGAATCGTTGAATGTGCAAAATGCATTTCGTTGTCTCGAAATTGTGTTGTTTTAACAGTTGCTTAGACATGCTAAATAAGCTACAGTTCATACCACTATACCATTTTACCACCAACTATACTGTTTTGTTATGCCAATCAAAAATCACGTTGATCGTATTCAAAGATACATTATCTTAAACCAACTGAATTTTGGATGGATGAACGAATTTTTTTTTGCAGTGTACTTGCTCGCAATTTATCCAGGCCAGAAGACTGTACTTTCCAAACATAGAGGGTAAGCCGTAAAAAAAGATTTTGCGATCTTCCCGGTTTGTTCTATGGGAGGGCCCGGTCAGGTAAATCAGACAAGGCAAGTCTGGTCAGAGCCGGACACAAAGTAGGGAATGCTCGGTCACATTTCTGCACGGGGATTTCGGTGTATTAAAACTTTCAATCGCCTTTTTGTCGCAACGACTTTTCTCGACCTGGCCGAGATCATAACTCTAGCTATAATCGTCTGGTTTAATTTAAAAAAAACCAAAGTTTCCGTAATTGCAGTGGCGACCGCTGTACGTAGCCGTTTTTTAAATTTAGTATTTTTAAGCCCACTAGTGTGAGTAAGAAGTAAGCCAAATTATTCTTTTTCGAACAACGGCCACGTACCACGAGAACTACATTTATATAGATTATAAAACTTTTTTATTTTTATTCTTCAGACCAACCATTGTCACGATATCGATTCGGCCGTTGGACCACATTTTTTACACCGAGACTTTATTGTACCTCAATAACGTTGTTAATTTCTATATTTTTCTAAATAAAAATTTACAGGAAATAAGTTCAATGTACGTTTGATAACATACTTTCTTACAAATCCCGAATAAATAATCCAGTAGACAAAAAAATCGAGAAAACGACCTTTTCCAGCCCGTCTCGGTAACTTGGCTTGAAATTTTATCAGTTAATCTACGATCTATTTTTACTTAATTGTAGACGAACATCAGTTAATTGTTAAATATTCCCGTTCGTGAAAGGATTACCTTTTAAAAAAGGAACGTTTAGCATCAATGTCACAATATTTGGGATTGACACTAGACTACTGAATAACCCATCAACTTCTCAAAAGTGAAACCCTATTGAACTGTAATTAATGCCAAGAACATTTTCAAAATCTTGAATTGCAATCCCGGTCAAATTTTGGTAACACGAGTTATTTTTTCACTAATAATTATTCTTGCAAGTAGTTCTCGACGTGGAAAAATTACATTTGATATTCAAAAAAGAAGTTTTCTCTTTGCAAGATGTCACAAAGCACTCGTTTGCATTAATTGCTTGTAATTATTGTGTATGTGCGTAAATATATATGTCTCTGTAGAGTCAGGGAGGCCAGGAGGTATTATTGGCACAATTCGCTTCCCTGAAATAACCCTCCGAAAAAAATAATGTTTTTTGCAGATTTTATTCGGTCATCTATTTCGCAAAAGTATGTTTAAGCTGATACAAATAATGTTTGTACAAAGTATGTAATGCAAAGTTTATAATGCCAATACAAAGTATGTTTAAGCTAATACAAATAATAAATCTTAAAAATTCCCAGTGATGACAGAAAAAGCTACGTATGCAACTCATTTTTTTCCCACTGTTCATTAATACCTATCTTGTTTTATATTTATTTTCATTTATTTTGGATCACCCAAGTAGCTTGAATATCGTAAAAAAAATCGCTATACATGGAAACTGAAATTCCTTCCATGACAGAAGGCACGAAGCACTTTCTTTCAACTACGTGCGCCTATTGTCCATTATAATTATATTTTTGTATATTATATCACATTACATTAAAGAGTCAAACCTCGATACAACGAATCTCAAGGGTTGTCTCAAGGATCTCAAAGGTCTCAAGAGGAATCTCAAGGGATTTTCGTTGTATTGAGGTTTCGGTATACCCAAGTCACGTTCCTATAAATGTTTAAAAATATATATATATCAGTATTATAAATATGGAGATGTTTTTAAAAAAGAAAGGTTTAAATTGGAGCATTTTCACACACGCACGAATATATATGTGTGTGTGTATATATATATATATAAATTACGTTGAATAATTACAATGGATAACAGACAAACGTAGTTGAAATAACGTTGATTTTAATGTACAGCGATTTTTTGTTCTACTATATTCAAGTCACTCAAGAAATCCAAAATAAATGTAAATAAATCCAGAAAAAGATACACTAATGGAATTAATTCTGAACACGTTAGAATTTTTTCAATTTCGCATTTACTGGTCATCTGTACGTCACAATAACTTGTATTTTATATTCTAGTCAAAGTAGGCTTGTTAAATCAAATATTAAGTATAAACATTATGGATTAAAATAAAAACATTACAGTATCATTTTGGTCAGCAGAACATACATTTTCTGCGTGAATGTAAAAAGAAGCTAATTTCTCCTAATAATGTCCAAAATTAATTCCATTAGTGTATATATATATGAACAGTGAGGAGAACAAAAAAATTGAATACGTGGTTGTTTCTGTGCTCACTGTACATTTTTATAAATATTATCATAAAATTAGTTATTATTCATTCATTATTTATTCATTATTAATTAATTGAATATTCATTATCATAACATTAGTATTACATAAGACATACAGACATAATGTAAAACAACTATACATATAAATGTATGTAAACGTATAATGTATTCAGCGTACAGTCGTGTGTGCGGATCCTTCAACGTTAATTGCCAGATGCTATGAGAACGTACGTCACAGAAGGTGCACTATTATCTCTTCTATCTCGAAATAAGCGCGGAATGGAGGTATACGAGAAAGACGATCGCGAAACGCAAAGCAAAGAGACAATTCGTGCGCAATTTGTGCATGGAAGAGTGAGCCAATGTTTCGCGAAGTGATGCACTCTGATGAGTACAAATTGAGATCGCATTGTAAAGTACAATGCCAGGAAATTTCAGAAACTACTCTCCTCTCCCTGCTGTTTTTCGCTTTTCGCTATCGCACCAACGCAATATGTTGCAAAGCTCCCGCTGCTTGGAAGCATTTACGCTGGATTCTTTTTTTTGCTAGCTTTGATCTCTCTCTCTCTCTCTCTCTCTCTCTCTCTCTCTTGCTTTGTCCGCATTCTTCAATCCCTCCATACATCTTTTCCAACCTATTCCACTCTCGCGATCTCGTTCTTCATCTTTCGAGCTTGGAATTCTCCCGGAACATAACCGCCCACACGCTTGCTCCTTTCCTCATCGTTGCACACGAAAAATCATCGCCCACTTCGGAGCACTTACTCCCTCTTCTTATCGTCTTTATCCGTGGGTACACCGGGCTCTCCGCGAGCGCTCAAGATGATTGGTGAAAATCGTGTCCTCTCATTTCGAATTGATTGCCGATAGAAATAATACCGCGATAAAAAAAAATCCCTCGAGCACTCCAACGAATGATTCTTCGCTGTTACGTTCGCCACGTTTTTTTATTACGATCACTATTCAGCTATAGGATTTGAATAAAACAATATTTTTTAAACTCCGTACGTACTTTTCTAGGTATTCTAATGTAGATTGGCGAGAATTTTTGTTTTTTGTTCTAGGTAAAAAATTGTGGATGCTAAATGTCACGCCGCGGAGCGGCTAAAAAAAGATAACAAAAGAAAATATTAGTAGTCGGCCATTGTGTACATTGAAAAAGAATATATATATATATTGTCTAACAGCTTGATATTCATACTAAATTGATGTGTAATTAATTTTATGATTAAATCACTTTTTAATATGAAAAAAATTGTTAAATTCGCTCATGATTTTATACTCGTTGCTGTGGTCTAACCCCTTCGTTACAACTAATTTTCCACGGTGGAAACTAGAATTTACTGATAAATACATTTCAATGTTAGTTGAAAATTGTCTTGAGTAGGAAAAATTAGTTCCAGAGAAATAAAGCAGTTAAACTGATTCTCAAAGCCATAGAAATCTAAACAAACCCAAGCAAAATAGTTTGAACGTTCAAATTTATTTATCAGTAAATCCTAAAACCTCTAGAATAAAAAAAAACTGCAAACAAAATAGTTTTAACTCACATTCAAATGTATTTATCAGTAAATTCTAGTTTTCACTCAGAAACACTAGTTCTAACGAAATGAATCAGTTTCAACTGATTCCCAAACCCGAATAATCCCAAACAAACTTATAAAAAATCGTTTTAACTGACATTGAAATGTAGTTATCAGTAAATTCTATTCATCTGTAAGTTGTAGAACCTCTGCAACCCCAAAAAACCCAAGAAACTCCAACCAAAGCAGTTTTAACTAACATTCAAATTTCATCAGTAAATTCTAGTTTCCACTCAGAAAACCTAGTTCTAACAAAAATAATCAGATCGAACTGATTCCCAAACCCGAATAAACCCAAACAAACGAGTTTTAACAAACATTCAAATTTATTTTGCAGTGAATTCTAGAACCTCCAAAACTCAAACAAATCCAAACAACGCCAATCGGGCCCAAACAAACTTCTTCCAATTAACATTCAAATTTATTCATCACTAAATTCTAGTTCTCCCTCGGAAAAGCTAGTTGTAACGTGGTCAAATGGCCTTCTATGACTTTCGAATTCATGTTTGAATACCCATGAATTCCGTTGATATAGGCTTGTAGGTCTATATGTTCTATTGTGTATCAGTTCAAAGGCATTTTTTACGGAATAGTTTACTAAATTTACTAAGTAGTTTACTAAATTTACTAAATAGTTTACTAAATTTACTAAGTAGTTTACTAAATTTGCTAAATAGTTTACTAAATTTACTAAAATTTACTAAATAGTCAGAACTAGTTTTTACTAGGCAAAACGCCTTTAAACCGTAACATATATACACAATAGAAAAAATATAGAGCTACTACATAGCACACATCAATATGATTCATGAGTATTCAAACATGATTTCAAAAGTTCCTATATTGCAATTGACACGGCGCTAAATTTGCTCCAGAAAACACAGAGCTGTCAAGATTGTGCGGGACATTTTCTTTCATTTTTTCTTCATGAGCGAGCTTGACGAGCACAGAGGCAATATGTTTGCGGACCTCGGAATTTTTGTGTTTCCCGAAAACAGCGTCGGTCACCGCTCCCGGAGGGTTCAAAGAGTAACCGTTTCCCGTTCTTGTTTCGTTGCGAGGCTTGGCGACGTCAAAGCAGAAGGGAAGTTTTCAAACAGGCCTGACCAACCTGTCCGTCACTCTCGTTGCTTTGGCAAAGCCATTTCACGCTCTATGCCCTCTTTGACTTGGCGTAGAATATATCCAATTCTTCAGTGTTTCGTAGCCGGTACCCCGGTACGTTTCATTGCGATGTGACACAAGCACGTACGGGCCCTTGGATCCTAAGGGGCCTGCACTTTTTCCGTGGCTGCGTTCACATGCTTGATCCAAACTTGTGACAGCCCTTTCGTAGGGTTTTCCGAGAAGTCATGATAAAGAAAATACGCGTGCGAGTGATAGTGAGCTAGGAATTTTTTGTATTTTATACAAGGAGATATCAAGGGCTTGGACCTAGTTGACTTTTTTGAAAATATCGATTTTTCGTTATCGACTATTTCTCAAAATATAACGAATCAAAAATATTCTCTGGAATATTTAAAGTCAATTCGTTCCGAATTGAGGGAATTGTGGGCGTTTGAAAATAGGTTCCGTAAACCGGCGAACTGTTGACGCGTTTTTTTTTTTTCAAAAATACTTTCTCAAGATCGGTGGCAGTTCACCAATTTCAAATTTTACAAGCTTCTTTTTCATATCGAAAAGCAGTGCTTGAACGAAGCAATGTTTTATACGATGCATCGTTTTTGTTTTATCAACAAAAATAGAGCGTTTTTTTTTCACCGAAAACCGATACTCTTACTTTAGAGCGCAGCCATTTTAAAAAAAATCAGAATTTTATTAAATCCTTCGTCTAAGCACTAGATGATTTCATGCAAAAACTAAATGCATTTGATTTTTTTCATTTCGGATGATTTGTTTCATCGCGAAGGACGTTTTTCAAACAGCAATCTGCATAAACTGTGTCTACCACATTTATGAATATTTTCCAATGCAAAAATTGTTGAGGATACCTAAAACCATACTCTTTAAGGCCTTATTTTCAGAAAAATTACTACCACCTGACGATTTTGTAGGCAAAATTTTGGAAAGTGAAAAATTTGCCTAAAAAATCGTCAGATAATTGTTAATAACAAATGAACCATGCGACATAAAAAAAACCATACGTACTTCCATAGACAATGTATTTTTCAAGATACATCCAACATTTCAAGTGATTCGATTGAAAATTGTCTGAGTTATGTTCCCGGCCAACTTAAAAAATGCAGTTTTGAAATAAACCCTGCACAGCCGCCATTTTGAAATGAATCCCTTCAAAAAAATTATTGCATACAGTCACTGATATGTATGATAAACACCCTTTTTTGTAATTTCGATTTATTTTGTAGTTTTTCTTAAACGAATCCCCTAAAAGCCTATTTTTTCGGCCTCTAGAGTGGCCGAACCTTAAAAAAAAAAAGAATCGAAAGCCTGCACACGTTCCCCCAGAAAAAATTCGCGAAAATTCCTCTTTCTTTCGGCCACGAGCTAGGTCCAACCCTTCGAATGCTCACTCCGATTTTTTACAGCCCTTTCTTAGGGTTTTTCGACAATAGGCGATAAAAAAATTACGCGTTCGAGTGATATTGAGCTCGAAAATTGTTCTATTTTATACGAGAAGATATTAAACTTCGGTTGTGTTCGTCGAGTCTCTCACATGTGTGTGGGTGTGCATGTAGGTGCACATATATGGAACGAGAAAAATGGAGAGGCAGTCGGCGAGAGTGAGAGTGGGAGAGAGAGAGAGAGAGAGAGAGAGAGAGAGAGAGAGAGAGAGAGAGAGAGAGAGAGAGAGAGAGAGAGAGAGAGATACGAAGCAAGAAAAAGGAAAAGTAACTGCAAAGACTTTTCCGATCGTGCTTTCTCTCCTGGACACAATACAGAAATACATACTCCAACAATAAGAGATCGAGGAAGGAACACGCTGTGCCATGAAATCGTATGTCTAACCTCCTACCGCGCACCTGAGTTATTACATCTTTTAAGGATAAGGCAGACCTAGAACAAAGAGTGCTTCACCATAGGGGGGGGGGGGCTGCAACGGCATAAGATACAGACATAAAAAAATTACTCCAGAGAAACGGAAAATGTTTTCACTCGCGCCTGAGTGCACGTGTGTGTAAAACGAATCGTACAATACACGCCCACGCATATTGTGCGAATTCCATCCGTTTCGCGTCCTATAAAAAAAGTTTACTGCACAGTTCGCGGCATTTGTCGAGAAGCGCTCGAGGAAAGAACATCGGAAAATTCCAAATCCAAAAAAACGAGATGAGCGACATTAACGGTCTGTTGCTTTTCCCCGCGAGATATTAAAGGTCCAGTTGAAATTTCGAAACAGTGGCCTTTATGGCCGAAACTAATATAGGTACCATAGCACTTCTTTGTACCATCTGCTACATAACTCTTCCGTTTCGTTTCGTTATTTCGTTATATCGAGGTTCGACTGTAATAAACTTACCCTAATTCTCCAAAAAAGTAAAGAAATATTTTCTTAAAAAAAATTCTGAAAAGCAGGAATTTTTTTCTTGCCAACAAGCTTTCGTTTATTCGAAAAAAAAGGACGAGTCTCGCAAGGAACATCACTTAAGGGGTTACCCCCACTTGCGATTTTGAAAAAATCGATTTTTTTTATTGCATTTTTTTGAAGTATAAGTACCCGGGCCCATACTTCTGAATGGGCCCGGAATAGATGACTCTATGTAAGTTTACAAAAAAAAATATTTTCTTCGTGTAAACTGAAATTGAAACTTTAAACGCGTTTTTCTCAAAATGGCATTTCTGAAGTCGGTGACCAAGATTACTCGAACACTAATGAACCGATCTTCTTGAAATTTTGCAAGCTTATTTAATACATAAAAATGTAGTCTTTAATCGTTCGATTTTTTTTTCGAAAAAAATGGCCGTTTTAAAGCCAAAAAATGGCCGTATTTTTTCGTTAAAATCGAACCATTAACTTTGACTGTCCGCCATTTTGTGAGAAATGAATATTTTTTAAAATCCTTCGATTAAAGACTAGTTTATACTTATATTTGACTAAATCCATCCTCATTTTTTTTCAGATGATCCACTTCGCCGCAATGTTGGTCACCGCAAACCGTGTATATAAAAACATTATTTCATTGACGGCCATTTGCCACTAAACAATGTAATATTTTTCAATAAAAAAATTACTGAAAGTTCTTCAAGATGTGTTCTTTAAGGTGGTATATTGATCGATTAAAAAAGTTTTGTAGTTTTCTTTAAAAAAATTCATGAAAAAGGCCTTTTTTGCGCTACAAACTTATACCTATATGTGATAAGGCATTGAAAAGACACGTGCTTTTTTTTATCTGCGGAAAAACGTTTTTAAGGGGGAAACAACCCCTCAAAAAAAGGCGCGTCACCCCTTAATTCAATATTTTTTTCAATTACTCCATAGTGGATCTTTCATCGCTTTTTTGGTTTTTGCTTCATTCAGATCGGTGGACTGCTTGGGGGTGAAACTGCAATTGAGTCTGAAATTTTCAATAACAATT
The DNA here is from genome assembly GCA_944452715.1 of Ophion slaviceki. Lineage (NCBI taxonomy): Eukaryota > Metazoa > Arthropoda > Insecta > Hymenoptera > Ichneumonidae > Ophion > Ophion slaviceki. The sequence continues at coordinate 14,062,185 of OX101794.1, read as the reverse complement.
AGGCACAATTGCGGACTAATTTCATTAATGGTGCGCCCAATTGCTTCCTCGAGCTCCGGAATGGTCTGTGGATCATTGGCATACACTTTTCCTTTCAGAAAACCCCAAAGAAAGAAGTCCAATGGCGTCAAATCACACGATCTTGGTGGCCAATTCACAACGCCGCGGCGTGAGATAACACAACCATGAAACTTCGTCTGCAATTACTGCATTGTTTTGCCCGCAGTGTGGCACGTTGCGCCATCTTGTTGAAAGAATACGTCTTCCAAGTCCATGCCATTTATGCCATTTATAGGATATTGTGTTTCACTCATAACTTCCATGTTCTTACCTTATATTAAAATAAAAACATTCGTACTTTTCAAATAAATATTACGTGTTATTTATAAATTGAAATGTCGGGTCATTTTGAGACACTCTTTATAAGCAATCTGAAATTCAGTGCATGTCATTTAGCCGAACGTAAACAATTTTTTTTTCATAATGTTAGACATGTCAAATTTCCTGCCAGAAAAGAGTATTTGCGGGGAATTTTGTTGCGTTACCTTTTTTTTTATCTGCAGCTGAAGCACACAGAATTCTTGTTGAGACTTAGGGTCAAAGTGGGAACAGTGGCAACAGTGGGTACACTGAACCTTATCTGTTTCCCAGAAGTGGACATGTACACATGTGCGTATTTTTCACATTAGAACCGCCCTCGGATGCCAAAGGTTTGAACCTGTCTGTGAGTCGCTCCCGCGCAATTCGGTTGTGAGAGGTGATTTTATATTATTTTTGGTGTCAAAAGTTGAAAAACCAGCTGAGTTTGTATGTTTTTTGCTTCTTTACCTATCGCTGTTATGTTCGAAATCATTGTTTTCCCGCAATATACTGCTATATTGGTATTCGAGCATTGTGTTTGTTAACCTAACAAAAATAGAAACTTGTGAGTACCCGCTTTAGAAAAAAAGAGCGGGTCGGTACACAGTGGCTCAATTTTTCAAGGTACACAGAGGTAAGTCATAATATAAATATTTTCGCGTTGTGATTTAGATAGGTACTGGTACTACCTCATTAGGTAGATACTCATTGTTGATTAATATACAATAAATGATTGTGATTGATTTCATAATATGCTGTCTTTTTTAAATTAATGTTTCAATAGTTTACTGTACAATACTCCCCATTGTATAGAAAAAAGCACTCCATTACCTACAAGTGTACAGTGAATCAGGGTAATTTTCTTCAAATTTTGCTTGATTTTGACATTTCGTTTGACTGTGAAATTAGGCATGTTTCAATAGTTTCCTGTACAATACTCCCCATTGTATAGAGAAAAACACTCCATTACCTACAAGTGTACAGTGAATCAGGGTAATTTTCTTCAAATTTTGCTTAATTTTGAAATTTCATTTGACTGTGAAATTAGGCATGTTTCACTGTGTACACCCCCAAGTACACAAAATCCCATTTTTTTTAAATGCTTATTATCTCAATATGTATTGGGTTAGGCCGTTCAGTGTCTTTTAACAAAATGAAGCCATTGAACACACCTCACGTTTAGTCAAGGTTTCATTGAGATTGTGTGAACGGTTAGGCAGCTATAGACCTCTGAAAAAAATAAGCCACGCTGACCCTACAGCGACCATGCTCTGTCTGAAACAACATGCAGAGATTGGTTAAGACGCTTCAAAAATAATGATTTTGATGTTTAGAATTTGAGGCATTACTTCATAAAGACTTATGTCAGACGCTAGCTGAATTTGCACAATCATTAGGACTTGATCACACGCTAGTTTCGAAACGTTTGAACGCATTAGGAATGATTTTTTCAAATGAAGCATTGATTTTCACGAAAAGAAAACAGCGAGGACTTGTTCAACATCCCAATGGTAATATCGTCAGCAATTATAATGGTCATAATGATTGTTATAATAACAATACTGATAATAATAAATGATGACCTACTCCGGGGCCAATGATGGGAAACTGCAGAATGTGATAAATCCACAAAATGGAACAGTCGCCGTAATGGTGTTCGGGGCACTGTGACGGAAAAATAGCGTAAAGAGTTTCATCGAGAGGAAAAAAGAGAAACAGTTCCGTAGCATGAAAACAGAGTAACGTCAAAGGGGCTATCGGAGAAACTTTGCGAAAAGTGGATCTTCCCTCGTCGCTGAACGTAGCTACCGGTATGATTTGCGGTTTCTTGCTGATCGAATACACAGAGTTCTCTGACAGAGAAAGAGAGGGAGAGAGAGAGAGAGAGAGAGAGAGAGAGAGAGAGAAGGGAAAGAGAGCATGAGAGTGAATGGTTGGGGGAGAGGGTAGTAAAGAACATTTCCTTCGTGAATGCCGCGAAAACGATGACGAGAGATACTTAATTAAAGTTAAGAGAAAAAGAACGATCTCCAAGGGGAGACCGAAATGACGAGGGAAAAAGTCGAAAAAAAGAATATGGGAAAAACAAGAAATTCCAGGAGAGAGCGAAGAAGGGCGTCAAGGGAAAGTCCTGTCCAGGAGCTACGTGTATGGAACGACTGGAACAAAGAAGTGATTTGGCTTTTTGCCACGCAAAGAAGGTCCAGAAGAGTACAGGTATACGAAGTGAGATAAAAGTAGAGAGAGAGGGAGAGAGAGAGAGAGAGAGAACGATCTAAGGAAGGTATGCGACAATAAAGTTACGTATACAGGGTGTCCCAGAACTGAAAACGTTCCCTGAAATGGAGGGTTGGGGGTGCATTTCTGAGTCGATTGATATAAGCATGTGTGTGTCTCAGATCAACCCCTGAATTATTATTAATTTTTAAAGGCGGACGCACCTGATTGGCCCGCCTTTAAAAATGAATAATAATTCAGGGGTTGATATGAGACACACACATGCTTATATCAATCGACTCAGAATTTCACCCCCAACCCCCCATTTCAGGGAACGCATTCAGTTTTGGGACACCCTGTATAAAGAAAAGGCTGTCGAGCATCGACGAGCGCTACCAGCTTGCGGCTCTTAATCTCGCGTAATTACAAAAAGCTTCATTTGACAAGTTTATACGAAGCCGTTTTCCCGAGACGACGCCCCCCCGGAATTTAGTCCCCGGATATAGTAGACTCCAGTCAAAAGGGGAGAAAAAAAAACGGTGGTCGAGGGAAAGAGGGAAAGGACATATTTTCCTCCTCAGCTGGAAAAAGGTTTCGTGGTCTTTGTGCGTAGCGGCATATTAAATTACGGCAGCATGAAGGTTGAGTGCGCTAAGCTCGGAGATCCTCTCGCTCCTTTCGCGAGCTCTGCAATTTCCACACGCCAGCATATACATCCGCGAAGATCCAACCACCTCGTTTCTACACCCTGTACACTCCTCGACATAGATCCGTCCACGATTTAATTAGCCGTCCGAGTTATAAGGGGCCATTCGATACTCGGGTACATAGCCCGCGGGGAAAACCGCGGAATTCTCCAACTCGGACGTTGAAGTATCTCCAACAATTTAGTTTCTCCGCCATTAGAAGGGCCTCTCCCATTGAGGCGAAACGCCACTGTGATGGCTAAACATTTTTTTTCCTTTTTCTCAAAGTTTACACATTCAAGAATATATGAAAAAAAAATTAATTTAAATATTGAAAATTCAATTTAGTGAAAGCAGGTAGCGCAAAGAATTTTCAATCGCGTTTTTCTCGAAACGATTTTTTTCGACCTGGCCGGAATCATAATTCTAGATACAATTGTCCGAATATCAATTGTGGAAAAAAAATGTTTGCGATTGCTGTCGTTGTACGCAGCCGTTTTTTGTTTGTTTGAAATTTAGTATTTTCAAGCCGCCAAATGTAAGTAAAAATTTCGACAAATTTACACCTTTTTCCAAACACCCGCCATGTTGTGATTTTTTTTTCGAAAAACAGCTCCGTAACAGGAAAACTACATTTATACAGATTATAAAGTTTTCAACCTCTTATTGTTGAGACCAACCATTGTCGCGTTATCGATCCGGCGATTGGATCACATTGTTTATACACAGGCATTTTTCATACTTCAATAATGCTGTTAATTTTGATTTTTTTTTAACAACAATTTACACCAAATAAGTTCAATGTATGCTTAATAACATGCCCTCTTTCTAAATGCTAAATGAATTTTCTAGTAGACCAAAAAGAATTGAAAAAACAAACTTTTTTAGGCTCTTTTTTATTTGTCTGTTGTCTGCTCGTTTTGGCTGCTTTTTCTCCTTGGGCCCATGATGTATAAGTATCACAAGAATGTTATGCCGACAAGAATACGGATTCCTTACGAATTTTTTCCACCACAAAACACCAGGGATAAAAAATAGTCTAATGTATTTTGTCTAATGTAAAATAGTAAAATGGAAAATGTAAAATAGTTTAATGTAAAAATCATAGTAATAGTAAAAGTAATAGTAATAGTAAAATTTAAAAAAGACTTATGTAAAATGATTAATTTTTTTGACTATTTAGCACCAAGATAAACCATTTATAACAACGCATTAACGAAAACTAAACCTTTGCAAACATTTAGAAAAAAAAACCGACCTTGCCCATGGTGAACCATATATATTCAATATTGAACCATCAAAGTTTGATGGAAGATTACAAGATGATGAAGGGTTATAAAGATCTTTGCTGACGAATAAAGAGCATTGCTGCCAACCTCAATGTCCGCGAAGTTGCTGTATTTCGGCAACACTTGGTATTAATCAATGGCAATAATAAATAATCTCGTGACATAAATATTAACAGCCATAATTATCAACTCCTCGAAACTCCGTTCTGAGTTGTATAAAACATTCCTGCCGCTTTTTTTCATAATAATCGTCGATGATGCAACACTTTTTCAAGTTGGTATTGACACAAAAGTTTTTCTTATTCACGTAATGAAAACATAAAAATGCATAATTTTGCCCTTTACTTATATATTTTATGAAAAAATACCATTTACAGAATAAATCTATACCTCGGAGGCATTTTTTGAGGTTCATTGAAAAAAAATGCATTCACCGTCATTTGACTCGAATGGGCCGCTATTAAGGGGAGGTACACGAGTACACGGTGAGAAAAACACGTAAACTTCGGGAATTTTTATCTCAAAAACTCTTGTTTCGATTGTATCCGGGTTTTTTTTTATTGGAAAATATGTACATTGAGGTTTGTTGAGGAATTTGTAAAAATAATTTCCCCGACTGGAAGCGATTCAAACGCGATTATCTCGAAATATAGTTTTCAAAGTCGGTGCCAGATGTATCTCGAAAACGGCTTGTCCGATTTTGTCCAAATTTCGATACAATATTCTTCGATAGTTTTTCTCGTTCGCCACGTAGGGGTTTTTCATTTGATTGAACCATTGCTTTTTCATGCAATGTGTATGCAATCCAAAATCGTCGGAAATTCCGAACGAAAAACGAATGTTAAATTAAAACGGTCGCAATTCCGTCAAAAATGAAAATTTCAAAAAAATCCTACGTGGCAAACGAGAAAAACTATCGAAGAATATTGTATCCAAATTACGACAAAATCGAACAAGCCGTTTTCGAGATACATCTGGCACCGACTTTGAAAACTATGTTTCGAGATAATCGCGTTTGAATCGCTTCCAGTCAACGAATTTATTTTAAAAAATTCCTAAACATACCTCAATGTACATATTTTCCAATAAAAAGAACCCGGATCCAATCGAAACATTAATTTTTGAGATAAAAATTCCCGAAGTGTACCTGTTTTTCCCAACGTTCCCTCAGGTACCTCCCCTTAAGTGATGTTCCTTATTAGTGTTGCTACAATTAGCTACACAAGTAGCTGCCCTTGAGTGAGCAGCTTCAACCAGTACTCGGATGGGTGACCGTTCAGTGACTTTAAGGGGTTACCCCCACTTGCGATTTTGAAAAAATCGATTTTTTTATTGCATTTTTTGAAGTATAAGTATCTGAGAATATGTCCTGAAAATTTCAAGTCGATCCGAACAAAATTGACTGAGATATGAGCGATGAAAGAGAAGAATCCGTTGTGAAATTGAAACTTTAAACGCGTTTTTCTCAAAATGGCATTTCTGAAGTCGGTGACCAAGATTACTCGAACACTAATGAACCGATCGTCTTGAAATTTTGCAGGCTTATTTAATACATAAAAATTTAGTCTTTAATCGTTCGATTTTTTTTTTCGAAAAAAATGGCCGTTTTATACCCCCAAAACGGCTGTTTTTTTTTCGTTAAAATCGAACCATTAATTTTGACTGTCCGCCATTTTGTGAAAAATGAATATTTTTAAAAATCCTTCGATTAAAGACTAGTTTATACTTATATTTGACTAAATCCATCCGCATTTTTTTTTTCAGTTGATCCACTTCGCCGCAATGTTGGTCACCGCAAACCGTGTATATAAAAACATTATTTCATTGACGGCCATTTGCCACTAAACAATGTAATATTTTTCAATAAAAAAATTACTGAAAGTTCTTCAAGATGTGTTCTTTAAGATGGTATATTGATCGATTTAAAAAGTTTTGTAGTTTTCTTTAAAAAAATTCATGAAAAAGGCCTTTTTGCGCTACAAGTGGGGGTAACGCCTGAACAGTTTCTCCGTGCCGTCCTGCGATGCGGCAGTGCATTTTGGACGCAGTCTCTAACCACTCTCGGGACTCTCTCGATTACCGGAAGTAACGGAGTGACGCAAATGCAGGATGAGAGTGCGGGGGACCGTGCAAGAACCCCCCCTCAAAGGACCTACTAAAAGGAAATAAATAAATGCTTCTTAGCGCTTTGCGCCAGTAGAACGTTGTTTCCCAAGCACAGGTTGCCTATTGAGCTTCTCATTTTTATCCGTCGATGGATCCAAGAGAAAAGAAAACGAGTCAAGGATGTGTAGGAACTCGCGTATCGTAAAAGTTCCAAGTGCCACGAACGGAAAGCCACCTCACTTTTTATTCCTTTGACTGGATCTAATGTACGCGATACTTTTATTCCATCCCTTTGTCGCGCGCGACGACGACGAATACCAATATCGGATACGAAGCTTTGTTACAGCTCTTTATTGACGAGGAAAAGAAAAAAAATAACACGTTCAATTCGTCTCCTCGTCACGTGCCTTCGTTCTGTTTCCCTTTCTTTTCATTGTCTCGTTATTTTTTCCAAGTCGACCGGCATATCAATCATTCTCAACGGGCATATATTGATTATTTATTCATCCATCATAGCTATTCATTCGAGGAGTAGTCGCTACACGAAAGCCCGGAATCGTGCACTCTTGTACCATTGAACTTTTTCCTGACGAATAAGGAATGAAACGTGAGATACGCAACACCTCGGATTTCGTATGCCGATCGCGTGCCGCTCAGAAGTCTCAAAAACAAGCTGTTTTACACAAGTCGACGGTATACCAATGTGCGTGGGTTTTTTTTTCGTTGATGAAAGAAAGAGTAATGAAGATATTTATAATTAAAGATAGTTGTTTGTTTTAGCATATTTTGATTTTTTAAATATTTAATATATAATTTAGTTTTTATGGAATTCGTTATTCAATTTTGTTTTTTTATTAAATTTAACATTTATGTGATATCATTTTATTTTATTATATTTTTTATATTTATTTTATTATAAAAAGATTATAAAAATAGATGTAAAAAATCGACTAACTCAGAATTGGTATGAGATGGTAAAATTTCAAGGCCATCGCGCAAGTTGAATGAGGAGCTTTTTGGCACCTATCTTTGTACAAGATCTATAACATGCTTCATACGTATAACAAAAAGATCCGTGAAATTGTCTTTACATACAAATATATATATATATATATATATATATATATATATATATATATATATATATATATATATATATATATATATATAGAATGTCCCTTTTATCGACGTCACAAAAAAAATGTTCCAGACAAAAGTTGTACGGTGTATAGGGGGCCATCAAATGCGACACACTTTTTTTTTATTTCGGTGGACGCGCTGGCGCACAATGAAGGTCACCTCCACTTTTTTTAAATGGAATGGTAAATTTTTTCAACCATCTTGTGGAACACCTCAAGCCGCATAAAAACATTAAGGGGTCAAAGTCGTTCAAGGTCATTCAAGGTCACCTGATAAAATGAAATACAAATTTAAATATCTCTATCTAAATATACCGAGATATTTAGATTTGTATCATAGATACTGACCTCTCTAATGTAAGAACACAAAAATCGAAAACGTGCACACGTTTTCCCAGAAAAAAATTATGTAAATTCCTCTTTTTTTCGGCGCCGAGTTATTTTTAATGTTGTTGAAGTTTGCATCGTTGCAATGCAACGAATATTTATTCTTTTTAATTGTTCAAATTTTTGTTAGCCCTTCAGGCTGTGAAAATCACTTAAACGGTTCTGCGTATTCTTATCAGAGATTCACGACCTCAATTTGTGAAAAAAGGCTTTGGATAATGATGAGAAAAATAAAATAAAAACGAAAAATGGACAAAATAAATCCCAAAATGGAACGTCATCATTTTTAAATAACTATATGGTGTCTCAAAATGACCTGTCATTTTAATTTATTAATAAAACGTATTATTTATTTGAGAAGTAGGAATATTTTCATTTTAATATAAGGTACTGTTATGGAGGTTATATGTGGAATACAATAACCGTTAAATGGCCGCCTCGTCCCTGTTTGCAAACGTTTATGCTTTTGACGAAATTTTCAATGAGATTTTGACATAATTGCGGACTGATGTCATTAAGGCCGGAGCCTGAATTAGAAGGCCCGTAAAATCGTTTTTTTCTGCTTAAATCTATAGACAAACTATCCAAGAATATATTTACAAAGTTACAAAGGTCAATTGTAAATATTTTCGAAGATATAAGGCCAAAAGCAGAGAAGCGATTGATATTTGATATTTCCTCCTATTGAAAACTTTTAACCGCGTTTTCTCCAGTTTTCATTTTTACGATTGTTCCAAATTGGTGGGTGTGATGGCAAAAAAACTAAACGACCTATTGAATCAAACCAAAGTTTATTTTCTTCAGTATGAAAATCTCTTCTAAGTGAATTAAAAAAGTATTTTTATAAAAAATGTTATAGCACGTTAAAGTGTTTTTTTAACACATTTTTTTTTTCAAACTTGAGAAAAATTATGAGTTCACAATTTTTTCCGCTTTTTCTTAATTGACCCCGAAGAAAAATATATGACAATTGAAAATTTTATTGGTTTTTTTTTGTTTCAGTCAAGAATTACGAGCTGCACCGTTCTCGCCGATTGGAGACTGCAGTGGCAAGACGCACATGGAAAAGCGTGATAAATCTGCAGTCATTTATTGTTTCATGTTGAACATTTTTTTTCATACACTTCAAATATCCATGAACAGATGCCTCAATTTTCACTGGGATCACTTGTTTTTGCCCTTCTCAAAAAATCTCCGAAAAAAAATTTTTTTTTGGACCTTCTAATTCAGGCTTCGGCCTTAATGGTGCGTCCAATTGTTCCCTTGAGCCCCGGAATGGTCTGGGGATCATTGGCGTACACTTTTCCTTTCAGAAAACCCCAAAGAAGGAAGTCCAATGGCGTCAAATCACACGATCTTGGTGGAAATTCACATCGCCGGGACACGAGATAAAACACGACCATGAACCTTCGTCTGCGGGGCCGGTTTGAAATTCCGAACTTTGACTGCTCCGACGGTTTAAAATTCCGAATTTTCATATTCCGAAATTCAAGATGGGGCCGGATCGAAATTCCGAACTTTGCATGATCAGAACGTTCAAAACTTCGAAAGAATACTACCCCGAAAGATCAAAACTCCGAAAGAATTTCACACGAAAGACCAAAACTCCGAAAATCTGAACCCCGTCAATATAATTCGGCTATGGAAGTTTTAAAAGCTTCACAATTTTCAATAAATCGACGAATTATTTCAAGAATTGTTTTTTTTTATTAAGAAGTGACTTTGCGTTAATTTTGAAATTTGCCTAGACAATGTTATACGTTCTACATGATTTACAGTCAACTGTGTAGACTTTCGCTGGCATGATCTTGACAAGGGGGCCGGGTTGAAATTCCGAATTTTAAATGCGCCGACGGTTTAACCCTTAATAGTCACACTGGGTCCACGGGACCCAGGCCCTTTTGTGACCTGGAATACTGCTCACTAAAATCGATAAATTGGGTTTCGTGGCGCCATCTAACGATAGTTTGGATCTTCAACTTCAGTACCGAGACGGTAGATTTTGAATATGCGTAAGCGTTTCATTCTTTCCTTCTAAATCGCACCTGCGTTGGATGAAATAAATATACTTTTTTAAAAGTCCACAGAAACTGCTATGTCCATTTCGAAGTACATCGTTTCCAGATTATAAAACCATTTTTTTGTTAATATTTACAAGAATTACGGCAAATTTTGTAAAAAAAAAACATTTTTCAAAATTTTCTTTTTGCATAATTTTTTTGCATATTTAAAATTCAATTTTTGATTTCTAACCTATTTCCTTGTATTAAACAAGATTCAAATTATACCTCACTATTTTTTCTCACATCGCTCAATGCATTATTTCATTATTTATAACAATTTAAAAATACCTGGGTCCCATGGACCCAGTATGACCATAACGTGATTCTAGGTAAGTGTGACTACTAAGGGTTAAAATTCCTAATGTTAAGGCGCTCCTCTAGTTTCTCGGGTCGAAAAAATCGATTTTTTTTCATAAATTACATCTACAACATGTGCAGAAAATGTGTGCCAAAGGATGTTTCGATATTCGAAGTGGTTCACAGGTTACGGCCCTGGAACGGAGCAGGTATACGGAGCAGGTATACTTTCAAACGCGTTTTTCTCGAAACACCATTTTTCGAAACGGTGACCACGATATTTCAGAAACTACTGCACCGATCTTGTTCAAATTTATACAGCATCTTTAATATGTTATAAGCCAGCGGTTCAACTAGGATTATCATGATTGCTTCGATAGTTTTTTTTGTACGAGCGAAAAACTTAAGAAAAAATAAGTAAAAAATAGAATGTAATTTTCAAAAGTGTATAAAAAAATCAATTTTTGTAATTTAGAATTCACTCTAGTTCAGTCGCTAGTCTTAAATATGAAGATTAAACTGCCGTTTGGTTTTTTGATTTCAGGTAAGCAGAACAGCCCCAATCTTGGTCACCGTCAAGCACCTCTTTTACTTGATGTCTTCCTGTCGGCCACTATAACGTTTATTATATTATATATTTTGACTTCAAAAAATTTGTAAAGCTTATTTAAATGTTAATAAAGATTATGCAAAAACAATGAGATTGATAATTTCGATGCTTTGCCCGTAAAAAATTATTGAAAAAGCCGTAAAAAAACAGCCGAGAAACTAGAGGACCGCGTTAATGTTGCGAAATTGCAAGGTTCGTCAAGATCATGCCAGCGAAAGTCTACACAATTGACTGTAAATTATGTAGAACGTATAACATTGTCTAGACAAGTGTCAAAATTGACGTCAAACAACTTCTCAATACAAAACAATTATTGAAATAATTCGTCGATTTAATGCAAATTTTGAAACTTTGCCGATTTATTTTGACGGTTTTCAGATTTTCGGAGTTTTGGTCTTTCGTGTAAAATTCTTTCGTAGTTTTGAGCGTTCGGATCATCCGAAGTTCGGAATTTCAACCCGGTTCCTTCGTCTGCAATAACTATGCAGTAACAATGCAGCAAATAACAATTACCATGGGTTGCTCGATCGTGTAATTCTCCATAACTAAACCTCAATACTTCCTGATGCCAGTGGTCAAAGATTACTACTCTACGTTCGCCACAAAAAAATGGCGCCCAATTAAAAACGTCAGGTCATTTCGAGACACCCTTTAGAAAAGCCCAAAATCGGTGTATCGAATTTCCCGATACATTATGCAAGATTTCAGCGCAGAGACGTCTAATCCTGCACGAACTGAGGACTTCATCCGTTGCGAGTGATCCAAAATTTCCATTCTCCCTTCGTATCGTGAATTTCTCGTAGCCCGCACCCTCTCGCTCGCCTCTATACGCTTAATACCCTCTTTGAGTATCACCGCGCGCTCGAAGCTCTGCGGACCGAAACTCCTGCCAATAGCGCTCGTATTCGAGGACGCGGAAGCAAGGGGGGGGGGGTCTCCCCAGGGACAAGAACTTTAACGAGAGACCGCGACCGGCAGCGAGTGCGGTAACTTGTGGTCGGAGGAAGCGCGGAGGATGTCAGGTGTTAGACGACGATTATCGTTTTACGACTTAATTACGAGTGGGACCCAGGGAAGCACTCGTAACGGTGCATCCTGTGCTGTACCGGTGGCCCGGTAGAAAAGCTGCCTTTGTCGAACGAGTACGAAAGGCCAGCTCATTTCTTTGGTCGAACGGGAGAAAAAAACATCGATCTACTTCCGGTGCAGAAACAAGTGGGAGGAAACAATAGGGTATTTGACTGTATTAAAAATATGATTCATTTTCTTCTCATCCTAAAAGAATATAGTGTTTACAAAGTATTTTCTAGAATTTTATCGAAAAAATATGCATTATTTTCGTTTCGTTCAATTTTTACATCAGATAAATTCAAACGCTTGGTCACGTGAACGAAAAAGATCCAGGATAGGTTGGATATCTAGTGACGTCATATGCCAGTAAACAGATCATCATTACAAGTCCTTTGACGAGTAATGTGCGAATTTATAGTTTATCTCACAAGGAACATCACTTTGGTGTCCTCCTCCGATTTTGTTGAAACTTTTTTCCGTGGAAGATTATCAAAAACTAAGAGACACGTATTTTTTTATGGGCGGAAAAACGGTTTTAAGGGGTGAAACGCACCCTCAAAAGTAGGGGTGGTTTTTCGTTTTTCTTCGATAACGTTATCGTTCTCATCTCCAATGTGTAATACACAAAAAAAAACTATACATTGTTGCAATTTGAAATTTTTAAATATCTCGTACCGTTAAAACGATATCGACGAAAAACAAAAAACATTTCCATTTTTGAGGGTGCGTTTTGACCCCTGAAAACCGTTTTTCCGCCGATAAAAAAAACGTGTCTCTTAGTTTTTGATACCCTTCCACATAAAAAAGTTTCACCGAAATCGGAGGACACCAAAGTTGTCTTCCTTGTCAGTGTATTTCCGGGTTTTTTTTCTGTTTATTCGTGGTTATTCGTAGTGATGGTTACCGTATTATAAACTTTTAAGGGGTTACCCCCACTTGCGATTTTGAAAAAATCGATTTTTTTTATTGCATTTTTTTGAAGTATAGGTATCCGAGCCCATACTTCTGTATGGGCCCGGAATAGATGACTCTATGTAAGTTTACAAAAAAAAATATTTTCTTCGTGTAAACTGAAATTGAAACTTTAAACGCGTTTTTCTCAAAATGGCATTTCTGAAGTCGGTGACCAAGATTACTCGAACACTAATGAACCGATCTTCTTGAAATTTTGCAGGCTTATTTAATACATAAAAATGTAGTCTTTAATCGTTCGATTTTTTTTCGAAAAAAAATGGCCGTTTTATAGCCAAAAAACGGCCGTTTTTTTTCGTTAAAATCGAACCATTAACGTTGACTGTCTGCCATTTTGTGAAAAATGAATATGTTTTAAAATCCTTCGATTAAAGACTAGTTTATACTTATATTTGACTAAATCCATTCGCATTTGTTTTTCATATGATCCACTTCGCCGCAATGTTGGTCACCGCAAACCGTGTACATAAAAACATTATTTCATTGACGGCCATTTGCCACTAAACAATGTGATATTTTTCAATAAAAAAATTACTGAAAGTTCTTCAAGATGTGTTCTTTAAGATGGTATATTGATCGGTTAAAAAACTTTTGTAGTTTTCTTTTAAAAAATTCATGAAAAAGGCCTTTTTTGCGCTACAAGTGGGGGTAACCCGTTAAATAAGAATGGAGAGAAAAGTTTGCTGTGCGACAACTCAGCGGCGATATAGGTCCTTTGCCTTTTTTCTGGCATGTGACGTCACAGGCGCCACGTGACTACATATCTGATAACTGGAGCGTTTGGGCGGTCTGGTTGAATATTTTTCAATTTTATTGCCGCTTTATACCGTAAATACTGACATTCACGAAGATAAATAAATATCGCGAGCATAATATGAAACAATTAACCATTAAAGATGATTTCCGTATAACAGTCAAATACCCTATTAATAGGATGCAACTTTTGGTAATACTGCGACGTACCATTAACACAGATTTATTATAGATGATTCAGCTCGAGCACGTAAGCGGATTAAGGATGTGTGGCAGACTTACAGAAGTTCTGCCAGAGCGATTAAAGTTGAATGCATTATTAGTTCGCTTTTTCCGAGCTCCGAGAATTGTGGCAATTTTGTCTTCTTTCTTTGTGATGAGATGAAAAGAATAATGAAAAAACAGTACGTAAGGGTTGGTTTTTTTGGGGGTAAGTTATGTATGAAAGAAACTTTTTGGAAAATTTCACTATCGATCGCTACATAATTTTGCTGTAATTCATTGTCACGTACTAAAACCAATTATTTTCTCCATTCTTTTTATTTAATTCGTTCTTAAGGCGAGACACCACTGTTACGGGTAAAAAAATCGATTTTTTGCCGTTTCTCAAAATATAGATATTCAAGAATGTGTGCAAAAAATTTCAAGTAAAAATATCGAAAATTTACCTACTTACAGATGATTTAGTGAAAGCCGGTAGGTCGCGTTTTTTTTCTAGCTATAATTGTCCGTTTTTTCAATAAAAAAAAAAACAAAATTTCCGTAATTGCAGTACTTATCGTTGTAAACAACCGTTTTATTTTATTTGTTTTTTTTAACCCCCGAATATATGTAATAATTTCACCAAATTTACACTTGTTTTTAATACACACCATTTTGTGATTTTTTTTCGCGAAACAGCTCCGTATTACGACAACTACATTTATATGGATCATAAAACTCTTTTATTTTTATTTTTAAGACCAACAATTATCAAGTCATCGATCTGGCCGTTGGATCCAATTTTTTATATAGAGGCTCGACGTCAATTACGTTGCTAATTCTTAATTATTTTCTCGTAAAAATTTACGCGAATTCAGGTCACTGTATGCTTCATAATAAACGTCTTTTCCAAATCCAAAATAAATAATCCAGTAGATGAAAAAAAGGAAATAACGACATTTTTTGGCCCGTCAATGTGGTGCCCACCCTTAAAAGTTTAGCCCCACTGGAGTTAAATATTAACAAAATGGGAGAAATCATAATTAGAAGAAATAAAGCCCTCTAAATGGAAGTTCGAGGCTCGGACTACGTGCTGCACGACTCATTTGACTTGCCATCTAGGACATTTGTCTATTTCCATTTTCTGCTACCTATGCCTGAAATCAATCCTGGATTTGCCAAAAGGCCGTATAGGCAGCTGCCTAGGGGCAGCAGACTTTAGGGGGCAGCGGATTTTAGAGGCACCTAAAAAGGCCTAGGTAAGTACAAGTGATTAAGGCGTTACCCCCCCCCCCCCCCCCCCTTGTAGCGCAAAAAAGGCCTTTTTCATGAATTTTTTTAAAGAAAACTACAAAACTTTTTTAATCGATCAATATACCATCTTAAAGAACACATCTTGAAGAACTTTCAGTAATTTTTTTATTGAAAAATATTACATTGTTTAGTGGCAAATGGCCGTCAATGAAATAATGTTTTTATATACACGGTTTGCGGTGACCAACATTGCGGCGAAGTGGATCATCTGAAAAAAATGCGGATGGATTTAGTCAAATATAAGTATAAACTAGTCTTTAATCGAAGGATTTTAAAAAATATTCATTTTTCACAAAATGGCGGACAGTCAAAGTTAGTGGTTCGATTTTAACGAAAAAAAACGGCCGTTTTTTGCCTATAAAACGGCCATTTTTTTCGGAAAAAAAATCGAACGATTAAAGACTACATTTTTATGTATTAAATAAGCCTGCAAATTTTCAAGAAGATCGGTTCATTAGTGTTCGAGTAATCTTGGTCATCGACTTCAGAAATGCCATTTTGAGGAAAACGCGTTTAAAGTTTCAATTTCAGTTTACACGAAGAAAATATTTTTTTTTGTAAACTTACATAGAGTCATCTATTCCGGGCCCATACAGAAGTATGGGCCCGGATACTTATACTTCAAAAGAATGCAATAAAACAAAATCGATTTTTTCAAAATCGCAAGTGAGGGTAACCCCTTAAGATAGGAGGGGCGACACAAAATCAAGTGGCCTCTACTTAAGGGGTCTTTTCACTTTAAACGCTAATAAAAGGCTATTTTCATGAATTTTTTTGATAGGTTTATATTATAGATATTGCCATAAAAGTTGTTACACTTGCAAAATCCATTTTTTTTAATTATTCATTTAAACCACTATTTATAGTGGAACAAAAAACCTAACGATTTCAGATTCAGTATGTTAATAGCTGTAGCGCATATCATACGATTTTTGATATATGCAAAAATAATAAAATGGCGGACGTTTTTCGAAAAAACAAAAAAACGTGTTTTTTCACCGTTTTTGGCAAAAAATAGTAAATATCAAATTTTAAAAAAATCCTCGATATGTGCTATAGCTATAGTTGTAAAGAATATATGGTTAAAATTTCATAAGGATTGGTTCAGTAGTTTCGAAGATTTTATCAACAAGCCGTCGAAAAACGTTGTTTCGAGAAAAACGCGTTCAAAGTTTGTTTGAGTTGCATAAATACATCAAAAACATTTTTTTATGTATTTCGAAAGTGTATTTATTAAGTGTAACAACTTTTATATCAATATCTATAACATAAACCTATGAAAAAAATTCATGAAAACAACCTTTTCGCATCTAAAGTGCGAAGACCCCTTAAGATAGGAGGGGCGGCACAAAGTCAGGTTGCCTATACCGAAGGAAAGTGTAAACCCAGCACTGCCTGGGTTCTTGATCCCCATGCGCCGCAACGGAAAAAACAAATTCTCACTCATAATCCGAGTGACCATGGAGTCATTGAGAGCGTTGTCCCAACTGGAAAATAGAACTTCCCGGTTGATATGACTCTACGCTGTAACTCCCAAGCCCAGGAAAATCGATATTCCGTAAGTGGTAAGCAGATCACGCGAATAAAAGCACCCCCAAAAGAACGCCTACAATTGGCAGAATTACTATGGAAAACTGATGATTCTGCAAACCACGCAGACCATCCACCATTGGACATTATTCTATCTCTAGCTCGTCCCTAGTAGGCAAACCGACCAAAAAAGAAGTTGGGTTATCCCCTAGAAACGCTTTGTCATCGTCCGTCCGTTCCCCAGTTGCCCAGTAGATTTCTTCGCTGCTCTTTCCCACTTTGTTAACAAACGCAGTCAGCGATAAACGGGAGAGGCAGCTCTTGGCAAAACGGTAGGGATGGCGGCAAATTTCCAAGGGAACAAACGGTGTTAATAAGGGCTAGGCTACCTTTCCTACGTAGTTACTTGGCCAAGAGGTAGTTTAAAGTGATGTCGCAAGTATTCGGGCTATCGTTCTCTTTCTCTCTCTTGTTCAAGTACCAGAAACCTCTCTGGCAGTAGGGAAAAGCCGTTAAAAGGGTGTACGCACAGGCAGACGGAGAAAGCCTGAAAGGCGGTAATATAAGGCGGCCTAGCTTGAGCAATATTACAGAAGTTGGGCCGCCTAACGTCCCTCCACCCCTTTGCCTCTCTGCCTGTCTTTTGCTCTTCTGCCTCCGCCTCTCTCTTTCTCTCTTTCAGTCCGGTATAACGACCTAGCAGCTGCGTTCCAGAGATTGTCCCGGAAGTCTCCAACAGCGTGGCGCCCAGAACTCGTGAATCATACGGTAGTTACAAAATCGGTGAAATCGATTCGAATACTTTTATGTGCCTCCTCAATCTCGCCCGCTTTCATTTCGATATTCACCAGCGGTTACGCCGCACACATGCACCCAAGTACGGCGTTCCATTTGTTTTTGTCATCCCGATTCCATACAGCTTTCCCGTACCCAACGAACAAACGACTCCACGACGCTGTCCGAATTTGTGCATTTTCCATCTCGGATTTATCGATTTTATTGAAAATGAATCAGAATGGAACGTACACCCATCGCATGTGGGCCAAAAACATTTGTTTCGGGGCAGAAAAGAGGATCGGTTGATGGCAAAACAATCGAAAGAAACTTTAAGGACACTAGATTCGAAACCAACATTTAGGTTTCGAAATTACTCGCGTCCTTCTTCGTGTATGCATATTGGACCTGGCTATCAATTAGCCACCTAATAGATGATCATTTGAATCACCTTAGAACGGTATTACCTTAATAACCTCAAGTCTGCGCCTTGTTCAACGTTTTTCAAATTAGCACTGCTGGACCAATTGACATGGTGTCAAGTTGCCTTTATGGGACCCTGATGTCAACCTACAAAACAATTAGTGAATTGTAAGTACTATTGTTACGACACCATGAGCAGTTCAACCCTCCCGGACTTTCAATAAGGGTGAATCACACGAACATTCTCGAATGTTGCAAAAGAAAACTTAGCGAGATGTTGGGGACGTGATTGCACAGGGAGGCGGGTGTAAAAAGCGAGTGCAAACCGCATAATCCAGACTCCGACGTAAGGGTCTCTCGTGTGCCGAACTCTTCGTGTGAGGAACTCGGCAAGATTCTTGGTCTAAAACTTAGTTTTCCTCGCATCTTCGTCATGGTTTGCCCCGCGAGCGTTTTTGCGGTTTCGCGTTGCACACGCAGCAACATTGGCTTCCATGTCAGAAGTTCGGTTAGTCGTGAGTTAACACACGATCAAGAGCACAGAACTTAACCTCGAATACTTGAGAACTATCGCACGTTGAATGCCTCATGTATAGGGAAAACTGGTTGCTTGGGTTGCGCGAGGAATTCTTGAGAACTACAGCAAGTGTGAATTGAGCAGCTTATTGGCATCTGATGTAACGTGCCTTCATTGAACACTATGCAACTCTATGGGGTTTGATTGGTAATCTGAGGATAGAAATTCAGGAAACGGTCGAACGTTTACGATGTTGTAGATGTGGTGCGTGACCACTTGTCGCTGAAACCTTGGCTGATCATGTTGGAATGAGTGTTCGATCACATTCACCCTTCTAGGGGTTGGGTCTCTACAAGAGATTGGATAGAAGTGTAAAAAAGTATGTATTGGTCGCTTTGGTTGCGGAAAAAGTCCTTTTGGTCTAGACAAAGTGGGGATTGTACAGCTTGTTGGCGTCTGACGGAACGTGCCTCCATTGAACACTCTGCCAATCTGCGCGGCTTAATTGGTACTCGGAAAATAAAAATGTAGGAAATGGTCGGACGTTTCCGATGTTATAAATGTGTTGCGTGACCACCTGCCGCTGAAACCTTGTTTGGCCATGTTGAAATGACTTCTCAATCATATTCACCCTTCTAGAGGTTTGATCCTTAGAAGAGATTGGATAGGAGTGTGAATAAGTATAAATTAGTGGCTTCGGTTCCGGATAAAGTCCTTTATGTCTAGATCAAGTGCCAATTGCGCAGCTTATTAGCTTCTGATGTAACCTGCTTCCATCGAACACTTGCCAACCTACGCGGTACAATTGGTACTGGGAGGATGGAAATTCAGGAAACGGTCGGACGTTTTCGACGTCGTAGATGTGTCGCGTGACTACTTCCCGCTGAAACCTTGTATCGTCGTGTTGGAATGAGTTCTCAATCATACCCACCCTTCCAGGAGCTGGATCCGTAGAAGGGATTGTATAGATGTGTAAACAAGTAGAAGTTGGTCGCTTTGATTGCATGAATAGCCCTTTATGTCTAGAACAAGTAGGAATTGTGCAGTTTGTTGGCGTTTGACGTAACATGCCTCCATTGAACACTCTGCCAATGTTCACGGCTTTATTGGTACTCGAGGGATAGAAATTCAGGAAACCGTCGGACGCTTTCGATGTTGTAGATGTGTTGCGTGATCACTTCGCGTTAAAACGTTGCCTGGTTATGTTGAAACGAGTACCAAATCATATTGATCCATTTAGAGGTTGGGTCGGAGTGTAAAAGGATAACAGTCTGCTTTGTCTGCTTTGACTTGTCCCTTTCATTTCCAAATGCGTCAGGCTAACAGAGTTTCAGTGTTCGATCGTGGGGGATGGATTCTACGGTTTCTGAACTTATTTGCCGTTTGGCCGTTGCCTTTGCACGGAACTGCTATTCTTTACATGTAACTGGAAGCCTTCTAAACCCCGGAAGAAAAGATTGATGCACCGGAGAGGGAACCAAATGAAGAAACAGTATAAAATATGAGAACAGCCCCATGCATAAGTGATTCGAGATGTCAACTCGCGTTTTCGGGTTCATCTGCCACGAAAACTTCACCCGGTTTGCCCCATCAAGCCACTTTATCGGCCTGGATCAATCATCACCTGCTTGACCACATCCGTCTCATTTGTGCCTTTTGCCAGATCGCCAGTCTTCTCTCGAGCTCCCTCAGCCATCGTTCCATGCCTACTTCATGGGCATTTGCTGTCTTCGGTCGTCTCTCCGATTGGCATCACCGCAAATCTCGTAGATACGACATGTAAAAGGAGTCTCAAGATGCCGACAAGTGTGACGAAAGTTCGTTGGGTTATAAGGGGGCGACTCTAGTCTAATAATAGACAAAATCAATAGTGATATACCAGTAACTTCCCTCGCATCAAAAGTTCTAGGCAGAGAAGAAAGCCCTGCTGGTGGTGATAGTAAAGACGACGAGGAGGAGATAGGAGAGCGGAGGGAGAGAGAGTAGCGAATGGAAGAGGTCGACGTCGCCCTGTAACAGAAAGCCCGAGGTACGAGCCCAACTATTGAGCGATAAAGATTGAGGAAGTAAGATAGAAAACTAGGCAATGCGAGGCTTCGCTGGGAGAGGCCCAGCCATTGACGTTGAAATATTCAGTGAACTACGGTCTCCAGTGAAAACAGCGCGTTCTTCGATAGCTGAACAAAGTCTTCCTGTTGATGTATAACGAAGGTCGACGTATCGCATTAAGTTCCACTATATATACTAGCCTTACCATTCCGATATTCCTCTCCGAATAATTAATCGAACTCTTCAACCGACAATCACCAATCAGCTATATCCACAAAAGATGCCTGCATGTACACAAAGCAAACCTCGTAGTTACACATCTGACTATTCATTTGGTAGGCATAGGACTGGAGTCCTTACCCATCATTGATATCGAAAAAGGCGATGCGACTAAATGGAAGTGTACCTCAATCGTCCGCCATCGGGGTGACTATCAGGAAGGAGCAAGTTACTCAATTCTTCTGCCTCGTTGACATGAATCTTTGGCCAATGTCAGAGAATGGGTCGGTTACGTACGATTGGTGAAATGGAACTATACGGATCTCTCCAATTCAATTGTCTTCTTGGGTTGATCAAGTGCCTCAGTATAGCAGCAAGGCACTGCAATTCAGCTTTCCCCTAATTGTCCAACATTCCACGCCGTTTTCGGCCATATTTTATGCACATAGCAAAGATGCCTACCTTTCTGCACGTAACGCCAGTACAGCTCTATCAACGGCGACGTAGAAGTTTCAATGTATTACCTGCAACACACAAAAATGAAAGGCATGAATACACCACCAAGTACAAGAGATCCATGCGTATAGGTCAATAGTTCGATTATTCGTTGTCGCTTACAATTCACGAACTTCAGGCCTAACTATTCGGCTCGCCACTCCTCATTGCATCAACGATTGAAAACAAATATGCAATGTAAAATAGGAAATTAAGTGAATAAGATCGAATGTTCTTTCAGAAAGTTGGCAAATCCAGTATCCAATCAAAGTTGCCATTGGAGACACGATAAGCAAACTCGCCGTCTTCGCTAACGCTATCCAACATCAACATTAAAGTTCGATATTTCCGTCACTGTCGAAAATCCATGAGAACTTGTCGAGTCACAAGTGATAGACGGAAACCCGTCTTCTCGAAAGATTTCATTACGCTGCAGCGTCGTGGGGTTGTCGAGCGTCATTCGTCATCCGGCCAAGACTTTGCACAGTTTTCCGTCTAAGTGCAGCGTTTGGAAGCCGCACATTGGAGGAGAGTGGAGGATAAATGTGAGATGCTCGTGAGGGGAGTACACTGAGAAACGACGTCGTGCTCAACGACGACAACGACAACGAGAACGTCGACGTTTCTAATCCGGAGGGAACGAGAGAGAGAGCGTCGGAACGTTGACACTGAACCGATGCGACCATAAGCTTGAGTCGGAAGCGCCTCAACAAGGAGCCCACGCTGGCACGTATTAGAGTCTGAAGCTGGAAAGCTGGTACCCCTATATAATCCTAGCGCTATTTTTTAAGGGCTCTCGAGTCAGCCAGGTATTTAATTTTCGTCAGGGTATTACGTTTCTTTGAAGTTTTTTCGCGTACACCAGTGGGAACACTTTCATGATGGATTTCGACGAGAAACGAGGCAAGTACTCGCATGGGTTTTCGTGCCAGAGTTTGATCGCCGCCTTGCTTTTCCTCGGTCACGTACGCCATCTTATGGCTTTCGTACCTCGGAGGGCTAATTTCGAAAAAGTTTTCGCTTCTCGCGCCGAGGTAGAAAAGCGCGAGGAGAGCGCGAAGACGTACGAGACGAAATGAATCGAAGAGATAGCGAGACAAGGCTGAGAAGGACAAATGGCAGGGAAAAGAAAGAAAGCCGAGAGGGAAGTAAAGGCAAGCGAGGAGCTTCGGTGTACGAATTTATCTCCGATGAATTTCGGTGAGTGCACATATTCGAGTTCACGAGGACGTGGAGCAGTAAAGACCAGCCAAGCGCTGACACCGGCTATTTATTTTAACCCGGTTTCACCCCTACTCGAAATCCACCGCTCTCCCAGCATCTCCGAGAAGCAAACCAGCGAAACCCTTCGTACTTCTTTTATCCCACTCTTCGGCTCTTTGCCCGCGTG
Source organism: Ophion slaviceki (assembly GCA_944452715.1). Classification (NCBI taxonomy): domain Eukaryota; kingdom Metazoa; phylum Arthropoda; class Insecta; order Hymenoptera; family Ichneumonidae; genus Ophion; species Ophion slaviceki. The sequence goes on along the minus strand of OX101794.1, from coordinate 14,039,323 downwards.
AGCTTTCCGGTCACGAAGTGCTGTACGTTAGATTTAACGCGTTTCCGAAGCATCGGGGGGAAAATTAAACGACAGTGCCATTTAAAGTCGGTATACTGCTGCGAATTCAAGTCCACCGCGCCTCGAAGCCACCTTCGCTTTTTTCATCCCGTTCTCTAATAGCTTTTTTGCCATTGACATCAAATGGAATGGACTGGATATCAAAAAGTGGGGGAATAAAATACAGAGGGCAAACACGAGGCCTGCACGAGGATTTGTTGGTTTTGCCGTTTTCGACTTATTCGTGACGAGAAATGTTAACCAACCCACATTTATTGATGTGTCTATTGTACATTAGAGTAGCCCAAATTTGAGCCCTATTTTTTTTCTTTTTTCTCACCTTAAAATTATCTTCTTCAAGGAGAGATATACACCTAGAAGCTATGGACATTCCGTCGACCGTCGAAGACCTACACTGTGGGCATGGTATCGATGATTCCATGTGAGTTGACAAATTTCATGATTTATTCATTCCCAAATTTTCAAACGCGTTTTTCTCAAAACCACGTTTTTCAAATCGCTACCCAAAATTTCTCGAAAACCAATGAACCGATTGCCTTGAGGTTTATTGTGGTTATTCTACACACCATTATCTAGTACTTGTTATAGGATTTTTTTTCCGTTACTTAGATTTTGTTTTATAGGCAAAATAATAACTAATTTTTGGCCCAAAAATCACTATTTATGTTCAAACGTCCGCCATTTTGTCATAAATCGATATTTTCAAAATCGGCTATGACAAGTACTAAATTATAGTATCTAATTTAATAATCTTTTTGGTTTTTTTTCAGATGATTTTTGAAGAAACGCCACTGGGTACCGTATACGCAGATTTTTTACGACGCTCCAAGGATCACACAATATCCTTGTATATTTTTGATATTTTTAAATAAAGAAAATTATACATATTTTTGAACGTATATACTTTTAGATAATTAAACCCCCAATCCGAAATTTCAAATAGTTTTCGTTGAAAAAATTCACAAAAATGACCTTTTTCCGGCTCCTAGGTGTATATCTCCCCTTAAGAAATGAATTTTCAGCGAAAAATTTCGTTATAATTGCTCGTAAAATGAAAAGTTTTCGATTAATCAGAAATTCCGTACTTGTCTGCGAAATGTAATTACGAACATAACTTTTAAATTTGAAGTAAATCGAGTGAAAATTGTTGAAGTTATTTGTCACGATGATTGGAAAAAAGCTGTTTCGAGAAGTTTCGAATAGCCGGCCATTTTGAACATCGAAAAAAAAATTCTAGTAGCTTGATATTCAAACTAAATAGATGTGTAATTAATTTTATGAGTGAATGACTTTTTCATACGAAAAAAATGGTTAAATTCGCACATGATTTTTTACCCGTTACTGTGGCTTAAGGCCTTAATACCCCTCTCGCTGTTTACTCCAATGCACGTCCCGTCCAAAATAATATATCTATGATCACGTGACCCATCGCAATGTTTGCAATAACACATCCGTGATCATAGCCCTTCACATTGCAGGATCAGCCGGTGCGTTATTAAATTGCGCCAACTACTATCAGGCCGTTTTTACGAGATCGAGATAGTTTTAGATGACAGGAGGAGTTTACGATCGAGCCGGCTGCTGGAAACGGATACCGTCCGTAGTGATCCAAAGGTTTCAATTATATCTATATGCCTGATATGTCCGTCACCGTGCGAGTAAGGCTGACCGCCGTAAAAATGAAATGTTCATGTGAATTCAACGTCGATTCGACGTTTGGAATGATCTCGAAGTCTCTGAAAGTCCATTTGCTACGCCTATTGATTTCTGATGTACATGACGAAGGAAACGTCAAGGCATCGTGGCAAGTCGAAAAATAAAGCGTTTCCTAGCATCACGATTGTACAAGGTTACGCCAGTTTGGTTATTTATGGAACGAGACACGTGGCAAAGCCCAACGAATAGGCGCATTTATCACGAGGCATTGTATCGTCCGACAGGGACAAATGGTCGTTCTTACAACGATCCCTCCACGCCCACATACTAGGCCGAAGGAGATGCTGACGATTGTCCAAGCCTCTTAATTAATATCACGACTTGAACGTTTTCTGCACGCGATAGTCGGATCATTCCACAATTTTCAATCTTTCCAAATGTGCTCAATATATGTTCCGCTGTCCGTATGTACCTGACTTTCAGACAAGTCGATACTTCCTGTCTCCCACAGTGCAATGTTGATGTCAGAGTTGGGCGTAATCCTATTTATAAATACGAATACGAATTTATTCACATCGTGATTTTCACGTGAATATAAATACAAATTTGTTCATACTTCACTTATTTGTATTCACATGCATGCATACAAATAAATTCACAGAAAAAATTGTGAATATTCACAAAAAAATCCTGTGAATAAAAAAAATTCACAGAAATTGTAAATACAAAAAAATGTGAATTTTCTCAAGTTGAAGACAATTAAAATCGAATTCACGAGAATTATAATAAAATTAACACCATAAATGAGTTCTTACGTATTTTGAGAGAAAACATTGTGTTAAACTCAACACAATGTTGAAATCAACACAATGTTTTTGCTTGACGCAATGTTTTCTCTCAAAGTACGAAAGAACTCACTTTTGGTGTAAATTTTAACCTAATCATTGTGAATTTGATTTTAATTTGTCTTAAATACGAAAAATTTCACATCTTATTTTGTGAATTTTTTCGTATTTACAATTTTTTGTGAATACGTTTGCATTTACAGATTTTGATGTGAATTTTTTTTTTTAATTTACAGGATTTTTTTGTAAATATTCCCATTTTTTGTGAATATTCACAATTTTTTCTGGGAATTTATTTGTATGTTCAGAATATTTGTGAATACAATTGTATTTGTATGCATGCATGTGAATACAAATAAGTGAAGTATGAATAAATTTGTATTTATATTCACATGAAAATCACGATGTGAATAAATTCGTATTCGTATTTATAAATAGAATTACGCCCAACCCTGGTTGATGTCGTCTAAGCTCATACTCAAAGGACAATACAGAGTCGATTTAAGGGATTACACCACTCTGGCGGCAGAAAATAAGGCCTAACTTTGACCATTTACTTTGGCAGTATGAAAACGGGTAAACGATTTCTTTTGAGAGGGTTTATTTAGCACATATTAAAGTATAAAAAAAATTGTTGTAATTTTCATACAAAATGGCGGTGACATAGCCCATCGTGAAAAACGTGTTTTTTACAAATAACTTCAAGGGAGGACGTTTTTCTCGTAAAGTATAAGACCTGGAACAAAAACAAAAAAAATATCATCTCTATATTATTAGCTATGGGACTACGTAGGGATTTGTTTCTTTATCAAATTTTGAAAAAATGGCGCACTTTGAAATAAATAAATGAATTTTTTGCCCAAAAAATAAGCAGTAAATTGTTTATAAATAAAAAACGTTTACATTTAATCAAAAAACGGCTACGTACTTCGATAAAGAATGTAATTGTGACGCTACTATCAAAATTTCAAATCGATCGATGCAAAGATGTTTGAGTAATCCGTTCTCCTAGTCGGAAAAAAGTGGTTGCGAGAAAAACGTGTTTAAGGGGTAATATACCTTTGTGAGAGCAAAATCAAGGGTCATTTTTGTCAATTTAGTTAAGAAAAACAAAACAATATTTTTAAATTCGGTTTTTTATACATGTTAGTACAAATCTTATAGTAAAAGAATCTTTGTATTTTTTTATACTAAATGGCGGTGCAGCAGTCGATGAAAGAAAATTCCTTTTTTTTCATAGTTCTCTACGGGCGCATTCGCACAGGCCATAATTTTCAAGCTAGAATCAAAAACCAAGAATATTTTGAAAGTAGATGTAAGAAACTATTCCAGTACGTAGGGGTTTTTCAAAATATTGATTTTCAAGAAGATGGCGTTAAATTTTTAAAAAATCGTAAAAAATCGGTCGAATATCGGTCATAAAGTTTTTTAATTTCAACTTATCGAAAAAATTCTACGTACTAGACTCGAAAATGTTGTCAAGAAGCTACAGTTAAAATTTCAAGTCAATCGATTGAAAATTCGAGGAGGAGGATTTTTTCGATATATTGATTTTTCGCAAAATGGTGCATGTTTGAAAATAAAGTTAAATTTTTAACAAAAAAAAACGCCATAAAATCGTCGATAAAAAAAAGTAAGCCATATAAAATTAAAAATCCTACGTAACTCCGTGGAGAAAGATGTTTCGAAGCTACTGTCAAAATTTCAAGTCGATCGGTAAAAATTTGCTCGAGTTATGTCTTCGGCGAGCTCAAAAAAGGCGCCTTGGGGCATATGCTGCGCAGCCGCCATTTTTAAATATTTTTTATTGAAAAAATTACATGTTGTACTTTTTTAGTATTGCTATAAAACCTACTTTACAGATTTTCGATTGATACTTTTATTCAGCCAAAATTAATTCCCGAAAATATGCCTATTTTTTGTGTGCTACTGTGATTTCCCCCCTTAAGCACTGTAAAATCATGGAAATTTCGTGTTTATCTTTAATCGGCGATGCCTGGACCATACAATTGTCCTTCTGGTTCAACATTTTCTTGCTCTTCTTCTTTACTAGAAGATGTAGGAAAAAAATGCAAAAAAAATGTACAAAGGTATATTCCCCCTTAAAGTTGTCCGAGGTGCCGGAAAGAAGTCCGAGGCGCTGCGATAAAATCGATAACTGAACCTTTTAAATAAAATGTTTCGCTACAGGGCCATAAAAACAAAATTGCATATTGTTCTTATGACCCCAAAGTATTTTTTAAGCAAAAAAAAACGAATTTTCCAAAATCCTACAGTAGTGTTATCCCTTAACGGTCATTTGCACATTACATTTTCAATTCTTGAAAATCATTATTCACAATATCCACCTATATCCGAACTAGGCACTTTTGATTTCAAGTTTCTATGAAGGGAGGCCAGGGAAGTCGTTTCTTTTTATGTTCCTACACTTGTGCGCTTGTTCCCATTCAGCTCGGTGGAAAAAAAACCGTCTGAATTGCGCTAAACAATCTGAAGATGGAGAGTGAAAGCCGATATAAAGTGTGGCGAAAGCCCGAAGGGAAATGCAATAGTGGAAGACACGGAAACATCGTTAGTCACTTGAAAAAGAGAAGGAGAGTAAACTAAGAAGCTATATACGTCGTGACGAAGTGCTCCGAGCTTGAAGCCACTACTGCTTCCGCCCACAGTCTGAAACCGGCTAAATCTCCTCGGAAGCCCGTAATGGGGATAAGTAGCCGAGTTGAAGATAAATTATATTACGGGAGATATCCGTGAGAATGGGTAAACGTCATGACGACTATGGCCTTTTCGAAGGACTCCTGGTCCGCGAACGTACTTCGCCGTGAAGAAACGAAGGGCGGGAAACGCCAAGGTCGTCGCTTGAGTAAACCGGGCTCGACGAAACGACAGTAGTGAGAGAGAAAATTGCCTCGTAATCTTCGGCGATAAGAATATAGAGGCAGGATAAAAAAACGCTGTAGAGATTTACCGGCAGATCATTGAGGCCCTTTAAAAGTAGATTAGCTCGGAGATAATTCAGTGGTGGTGACTTAAGTCGGTCAGACAGAGAGACGGCATTGGTTCGTTGTGGACGCAAGGCGATTTTCGGTAACCTGAACATTTGCTTATCTTTGAGGCGTCTGAGAGTCCACGGAGGTGAACGTGCCACCATAGGGATTTATAGTCACTGCAGTCTCAACGAGTCATTGTAACTACACTGTGAAAACAGTTTATTTATTGTTCAGGCCTTAGGCCACAGTAACGGGTATAAAATCATGTGCGAATTTGACAATTTTTTTTCGTATGAAAAAGTGATTCACTCATAAAATTAATTACACATCTATTTAGTATGAATATCAAGCTGTTAGAAAATATATATTTTTTTCGATACTCGAAACTTCTCGAAACAGCTCTTTTTCCAATTAGCGTGACAAATAACTTCAACAATTTTCACTCGATTTACTTCAAATTTAAAAGTTACGTTCCTAATTGCATTTCGCAGAGAAGTACGCACGGAATTCCTGATTAATCGAAAACTTTTCATTTTATGAGCAGTTTATGAGCAGTCATAACGAAATTTTTCACTGAAAATTCATTTGTTAAGTTCAAATACCTACAACTTTTGAATGAAACAATATTTTTTAACTTCCGTACCTACTTCTCTAGATATTCTAATGTAGATTGATGAGAATTTTTGTTTTCTGTTCTAAGTCAAAAATTGTGGATGCTAAATGTCACGTCGCGGAGCGCCTAAAAAAAGATAACAAAAGAAAATATTAGTAGTCGGCCATTTAGTACATAAAAAATATATTTTTTTTCTTGCAGCTTGATATTCATACTAAATAGATGTGTAATTAATTTTATGAGTGAATCACTTTTTCATACGAAAAAAATTGTTAAATTCGCACATGATTTTTACCTGTTACTGTGGCCTAAGGTCTTAAACAAACGAAATGAACCGTCAACGGTTGTTCCTTGCATTGTTCACTTTCACACTAGCACTATAGGGCTACATTGATTCAACTGCACATTCATGTGCCGACAATCAATGAATCACTTTGTCCAAATATTCATTTGGTAAATATACACGAATCTTGATTTGTGCGAATATAAAATATCGATCACACAACTATCCTTTACATCTGGAACAACTTTTCTACTGATCTCATTGAACAAACGCCTTCGATTTAGGGGGAAAAAAAGTATTTATAGTATATTAATTCTAAGCATTGAGTTAGACCAACTGTATATCTATTGGCTGTTAAGAAAGGGTATGTTCCAATAAGGCGTTAGCCCCACTTGTAGCGCAAAAAAAGGCCTTTTTCATGAATTTTTTTAAAGAAAACTACAAAACCTTTTTAATCGATCAATATACCATCTTAAAGAACACATCGTGAAGAACATTCAGTAATTTTTTTATTGAAAAATATTACATTGTTTAGTGGCAAATGGCCGTCAATGAAATAATGTTTTTATATACACGGTTTGCGGTGACCAACATTGCGGCGAAGTGGATCATCTGAAAAAAAAATGCGGATGGATTTAGTCAAATATAAGTATAAACTAGTCTTTAATCGAACGATTTTAAAAAATATTCATTTTTCACAAAATGGCGGACAGTCAAAGTTAATGGTTCGATTTTAACGAAAAAAATACGGCCGTTTTTTGGCTATAAAACGGCCATTTTTTTCCGAAAAAAAAAATCGAACGATTAAAGACTACATTTTTATGTATTAAATAAGCCTGCAAATTTTCAAGAAGATCGGTTCATTAGTGTTCGAGTAATCTTGGTCATCGACTTCAGAAATGCCATTTTGAGGAAAACGCGTTTAAAGTTTCAATTTCAGTTTACACGAAGAAAATATTTTTTTTTTGTAAACTTGCATAGAGTCATCTATTCCGGGCCCATACAGAAGTATGGGCCCGGATACTTATACTTCAAAAAAATGCAATAAAAAAAAATCGATTTTTTCAAAATCGCAAGTGGGGGTAACCCCTTAAAGTACCCATTTCTTAACTATTACCAGAGCTTTATTTGTGACAATTCAGAGGCTCAAATGAATGATTCATTAACTGTAAGAAGATATTTATTTCGCCATATCCAACTTTACCATTTGTGAATAGCTAACAAATCCTCGCACATAGAAATACATTGTTTTCTCAGTGTAGACTTATTGGGAAAGGATATGCGGGTGATCCGAATTTGAACGCAGGAAGTTTGGGTCTCGCGTGAAATCGCCCACTCTCGCTGATTTGAAATTAAAGTTCTGCTTCCACTTCAACACCTGTGGAACTTCACGAATTGAAAACAATTCAAGCCTCTGGCGCTCTCTTCCGGATTAGCCAAATGAGTTACCGATAGAGGCAGTTGGAACTCAGAGGAAAAAATATCCATCCGCATCCGTATCTGTTTAGAGGGCTGCTCTTTCGCCGAAGCCATCACTCTTCTGGTGGACCCATGTACGGTTTTTGTCTAGTCGAAAGCGATTCGGCAAAGTCGAAGATTGGTCCCTGGCCACGAGGATCGTCATCGCCGAGATTTTTATCACCAACGGCGATTGGATCTTGGAGTTTGGGTATTGGCGATTGGATCTTGAAGTTTGGGTATAGGTTAATAATATATCTGCAGCGGATGGGCATGTTGTGGTTAGCTTTCCAATTAGCCCATGCCGATAGCTAGCCCGATGACGTTTAATGTTGCCCAAGGCTCGAATTAACCCAAATCTCCAGACACGGAGGATGGGCAGCGACGGAAATACCACAAAATCGATGATATCCAATGGAACCTCATCATCCCCCGAATTAAGGGGCCAGTCCACTTTGAAAATTTCAAAAAATCAAATGCAAGCAAGACTCGAAGAAATCGACGATGATGAGCAATCAGAAGGGATTTTGTACGGTGCAGGAATTTCCGATTGAGTTTGGGTAAGAGTTTTTCATAGTATAAACTTCAAACGCGTTTTTCTCGAAACAACGATTTCAAAATCTAACTCCATCGTATCTCTAAAACTAATAAACCGATTCTCTTGAAATTTGAACCACATATTGTAAACATGATTCGCAAGAAGGTGACTCTCGATGGTTTTAAAATTTTGATTTTTACTCTTTTTTGCGAAAAACTGCGAAAAAACGCGTCTTTTTTTACTTTTTTCGTTTTTCATCTGCCATTTTTTTATTTTTTGATAAAACTTTATATCCGAGGGTCATTTTGTAGCTGGTGTCATACTGAATCTAATGGACTTTGATTTTTTGTTTCAGACAAGCCGCTGCCGAGGTGTGATGGAGGTACCTAGCCCACCTATTTTTGAGGCATTACGTTAAACTATAGTTTTTGTACTTAAAAATGAATAAAAATGAATTAAATTTTTTTTCAACGGATTTCAAGACTTTATTTATCAAGCCCAACAACTTTTATATTCATATCATTTATAAAATCCTCAAAAAAAAATCGGGAAAATAGCCTTTTTTCGTGGCTCCAAAGTGGACTGGCTCCTTAAGGGGAGATATACACCTAAATGGTCGAGGTCGAGGATTTAGAAGCTTTGAACATTCCGTCGAGCGTAGAAGACCTACACTATGGGCCTGGTATCGATGATTCCATGTAAGTTGACAAATTTCATGATTTATTCATTCCCAAATTTTCAAACGCGTTTTTCTCAAAACCACGTTTTTCAAATCGGTACCCAACATTTCTCGAAATCCAATGAACCGATTGCCTTGAGGTTTCTTGTGGTTATTCTATACACCATTATCTAGTACATATCATAGGATTTTTTTTCCGTTACTTAGTTTTTGTTTTATAGGCAAACTAATAACTAATTTTTGGCCCAAAAACCACTATTTATGTTCAAACGTCCGCCATTTTGTCATAAATCGATATTTTCAAAATCGGCTATGACAAGTACTAGATCATAGTATCTAATTTAATAATCTTTTCGGTTTTTTTTCAGATGATTTTTGAAGAAACGCCAGTGCGGGTACCGTATACGCAGATTTTTTTACGACGCTCCAAGGATCATACAATATCCTTGTATATTTTTGATATTTTTAAATAAAGAAAAATAAACATATTCTTGAATATATATACTTTTAGATAATTAAAACCCCAATCCGAAATTTCAAATAGTTTTCCTCGAAAAAATTCACAAAAATGACCTTTTTTCCGGCTCCTAGGTGTATATCTCCCCTTAACGATTTAGCTCATTCGCCGCGGTTCTTTTCAATCGACTTGCTCGTCAAGGGTGGAATGCCTTGGAATAGTGAAACTTCATATATGGCAGGTTGCTCGCGTCATTCTGAAAATCGCATCAAACTCCATTCGCGAAAGTACGTAATACCTCGACTGTGTGCAGAGTGCCACGTAACCTGCTGTGCTCTGATGCCGTCTCGCTCGTCCTCTCGCGCCATCCGCTTCCCTCATTCTTGCTCATCCTCAACCTCACCGATCCTGTCTCGGATGAGTGCCTTTTGACGTGCGTCAAAAAGTGAAGCGGCTTTGAAAAATCGGCGAGGAAAAGCTCGCATTATATACCGAGACTGTACAGGGAGTGTGTTGATACAAATATGTGAGGATGACGTAGGGTCTATACAGGGCGGTGGAAAGTCACGATGTACTCTAGTCTCATGCACAGGTCGATCGATCGTTCTGATGTGCTCCACTGTGGACTTCCTACCATACGTGCCACGCGAATGCTTTCGGGCTGCTTCGATTCCCTTTCTTCCTCCCTGCGCCCTTCCTAACCCTCGACCTCTTCTGCCTACCTCTCTCTGCCTTTTACACTCCCTCCATCTTTCACTTACCGCAGACTCGAACCCTCTCTCTCCGAAAACAGCGCACCGGAACTTCTCCATACCCGTTTGTTTCCCGCTACTCGCGCCCAACCTCACCTATATTTCGGTATACGGAAGGGCGCGCGAATTTAATTTCGCCCACGGCACGAACTACCCCAAATAGCCAGATGCCACCGTGACCTCACGAGCCTCCTCTGGCTAGCAATGCCTCGGAACACTTGCAAGCGTGATTTAGGGAGCCTCAATGAAAAGGTTGATAAAAACCGTTTTTTCGGGTTTTTTGCCAAGGGAAAAAATCAAGTGAGCTCAGTAAACGTTGAGGCATCTTTTCATGTATATTTGAAATGTATAAAAAAAAATGTTCAACATAAAACAATAAATGACTGCAGATTTATCAGCCTTATTCCACGCGCGTTTTGCCACTGTATTGGCGGGCGTGATAGCAAAAAAACTAAACGACCTATCGACTCAAACCCATGTTTATTTTCTTCAGTATGAACATTTCTTCTATGTGAACTAAAAAATCGTCGAAAAAGAATTTTTTAATAATTTTTATAGCACGTTAAACATTTTTTTTTAACATATTTTTTTCAACCCTGAGAAAAGTTATAATTTCGCCATTTTTCAGTTTTTTCTTAGTTCACCCAGAAGAAAAATATATGAGAATTGAAAATTTTATCGGTTTTTTTGTTTCAGTCAAGAATTACGAACTGCATCTTCTCCGCCGATTGGAGACTGCAAGCAAGACGCACATGGAATAGAATGTTAAATCTGCAGTCATTTATTGTTTCATGTTGAAACATTTTTTAAAAATAAATTTCAAATATACATTAAAAGATACCTCAATGTTTAATGGGCTCACTCGTTTTTTTTCCTTCTAAAAAAATGCCCGAAAATAACGCTTTTTTGGACCTTCTAATTGAGGCTCCGGCTTTAAGAAAATCCTCAATTTTTTCCATCGCATCCCTTATTTTTCCCTTCACCCTGTTTTTTCTCCATCATTGACATTCGACCTACTATTTGTCAGCTCAGATAATTAAAATTGAGTTGTTATCCCTGTTCGATTTGAGTTCAAGGGGGGAGATACCTTTTGGAGAGGGAAAAATTTGCTGACTTTCATGCTTTTTTTAGAGGAAACATGTCTTCACTATGTTTGAGACTTAGGGTATGTTTTATTACTAGTTTTGGCTGTTACATGGTATTTTTTTATTGATTAATCTTTAGAAATGGCGGAGCTATGCCATGGGCTTTTAAACTGCATTTTCAAAACTGCCGTGACGTATAGCTAAAAAGCTAATCAACCGATTCTAATGAAATTTGGTATAAGTCTTTCTAACCTCATTGTCGACAACTAATTGTTTTTGAATATGAAATAAAAAAGTATTATTTTATTGCAAAATGTAGGAATTTTTTCGGCGAATTCGATCTTTTTGTTTTAAAGCGTACCATTTCATCGATTTTCAATATTTCTCACTTTTTCTTAGTTCATATTCTGCGTATGAGTGTTAATAAAAAGAAAAATCTTTGCTGGTTTTTTTTTTCAGATTAATACCGGCGACGCTACGTGTCACGCTGTCCGACTACATCCACCGCAGCCCGTTTAAAGATTTTTAAAGATTAATTTTTAAAAATACCATGTAACCGCCTAAAGTAGTAACAAAAAATACCCTACGTCTCGAAAAGGATGAAGAAATCTTTCCTTTAAAAAAAACGTGAAAATCAGCAATTTTTTTATCGCCTAAGATATCTTCCCCTTTAATTGTTTCCCCTGTACAATTACAATTAAAATTCCACCCTCTAATGCTCGCGTAGTGAACATTGGACAATTTTTAAAAATATTATTACTAATTCCGACTGAACACAGAGTATACGAGGCAACTGTATATGAGGTAAATTTTACTGATCCTCTGAATTTCATCTCGTTGTTGCGAGGGATACGCGGACCGAGTGCACGCATTCGACAGCTTGATGGCCCTAGCCGAGACTCACATATGCAAGAGGAAAAGACCGAGGGAATCCGGCGCAATAAAGGAGATCGCGCTCCTCGAGGATGCTGAGAGCACTTTCGTATGCCACGAAGGCGCTTAGTATATTTACGAGCCTGGGGCAAAGAAATTACCGCGATACAGGGCGATTCACGAAATACCCTTCATGCTGATTTCACATGGAGATTCAACTATTCCAAAGTACTCGACCTTGCTTCTTTACTCGAGATATTTTTTTTTGCACGAGAATTATAACAATTACGAATTTTTTGTGCATTTTTTGAAAGGTGAATAATTATTTTTGGTACGTGATGCGAATATGCAAACTATGAATCACATTCTTTAAAAAATCGGTTGACCCAAAGAATGTACGTCGAACATAAATCAGTAACGTTTACGAGAATTTTGACTCTTTCATCCCTTATCCAAAAAAGTGCGATAAAAAACTCTGCGCTGATCAAGAATCAGTAAAGTTTACGAGAAATTTTACTCTTTCATACCCCATCAAACATCGTGCGCCAGAATAAATCTACGTTGACCATGAATGAGTAAAGTTCACGAAAAATCCGACATTTCCATCCCCCATCCAAAATCGTGCAACAGAAAAAATACACGTTAAACATAAATCAGTCGCGTTTACGAGAAATGGAGACCCTTTCATCCCCCTGGTCAATCCTATTATCCAAACCTTGAAGTTTGCCGGATTTGCAATATACAGATACAGCATCGTCAGAATCACGCGGGAGAATTTAATAACGAAATTCCTTGACTAATAATCGATGTTGATACGGTAAAGTGTTGTGCTCCAAAGTAATTAAATAACTTTGACGCGCGGTTAATAATCCATCACTTATGGCAAGTATCGCCGGGTGCAAAAATGTTTTACAAAAGTATTTTGGAGTCTGACACAATGTTTGATTTTTAAGACTTTTATTGACAAAAAAATCAAAATAAAAGATTTTTATCGATCAAATAAAATAAAAAATTGGTATTGATAAAAAAACATTAAAATAAAAGACTTTTACTGATAAAATAAAATACAAATAAAATACTTTTTTTGATAAAAATTAAATAAGAATAAAAGACTTTTATTGATAAAATAAAATAAAAATAAACGACTTTTATTGATAAAATAACATAAAAATAAAATACTTTTATCGATAAAATAAAATAAAATAAAAGACTTTTATTGATAAAATAAAATAAAATATATTCCATTGAAACAAAGCTAAGTATCTTATGGAATAATAAATACCTAAACAATTACAACTTTCTCGTTCCAGATTCAGATGCTGCTCACTTAGTGCCCATCTTCTTCGCTCTATATATTGCGGTTACGTGCAAACTTCTCCCATACTTTTATATTCTCACAGACAAGGCCAGTGAGAGCGAGTGCGAGGAAGAGGGTGGGACAGGGGCTTGCAATTCATCTATGGCTGTGAGGTCGTCGAGTGAACCCACACACCACGAGCGATCGTTGTTCCGAGCAACCCTGGAGAGATGGGCAATCATAGTTTCCGGGACTTTCCCGCTGCCGGAGAAGAGCCGCTTAATAATTGGAATAGTTTGCCTCGAGGAGGTTCGAGGGGATGAGAGCCGAAGGCGAGCGAGGACGTCGTCTACGGTTTGACTGGAAGCGGCCGTTACCGACCAAGATCGAGAGGAAGAGCACGAAGGAACTGTGCCCGAAGGACGACGAGGGATGAGATCGCGGAATTTAAGCGCTCCAGGCAGCGAGCGAACGGAAAGAGAGGAGACCGGGAAATAAAGAAAGCTACGACTTTGGTATTGGTTAGAAAAATGAAGAGATAAGACGACAGGGGAAAAGAGGAAGAAAGCAGTCGCGGAAAGAATAAAGCCGATGGAAAGACAAGGCGGAGTTTGAAAACTAAATACCTTTTGTTCCCTACAAATATCTTTCTGCTGCGAGCGTTCGAGATCTTTTTCGCCAATAAATATCGCCTTTGCCGTAGTCTCGTCGGCTCTCAGATTGTGCACCGAAAGGATCTAACAGTTTTATACCTTTCCGTAATTCCATAACATTCTTATTCTACTTCGATGTCTCGTTGCTTCAAAGTCTGGCCTGATATCCGGTTGTTTGAAAAAATAACGTTATCATTGAACAATCCCAAATTTAATGAAAGCTCAATCACGCGACACTGTGCTTATTAAACTCTCTTTCAATTATAATTGTTTGGGTTTGTTGGGTGAATTTTCGCATGCACTTTCGGAGTGTAGGGCCAAAGCAGAGTTGGGCGTAATTCTATTTATAAATACGAATAGGAATTTATTCACATCGTGATTTCAATGTGAATATAAATACAAATTTATTCATACTTTACTTATTGTAAATACGAATACAAATACAATTGTATTCACAAATATTTTGAACATACAAATAAATAGACAGAAAAAATTGTGAATATTCACAAAAATGTGAATATTTACAAAAAATCCTGGGAATTAAAAAAATTTCACATCAAAATCTGCGAATGCAAATGTATTCACAAAAAATTGTAAATACAAAAAATTCACAAAATAAGTTGTGATTTTTTTTTCGTATTTGAGACAAATTAAAATCAAATTCACAATGATTAAATTAAAATTCACACCAAAAGTGAGTTCTTACGTGTTTTGAGACAAATCATTGCGTCGAGGCAAAGAATTTTTTGCAAAAAAAGTTGTGAGTTTCAAATGTTACATTATAAATATGAAAAAAATTCACAAAATCAGTTGTGAATTTCCTCAAGTTGAAGAAAATTAAAATCGAATTCACGACAATTATATTAAAATTTAAGCCACAAGTGAGTCCTTACGTATTTTGAGAGAAAACATTGCGTTGAACTGAACAAGTCAGAACTCACTTCTGGTGTAAATTTTAATCTAATCATTGTGAATTTGATTTTAATTTGTCTTAAATACGAAAAAATTCACAACTTATTTTGTCAATTTTTTCGGATTTACAATTGTTTGTGAATTTATTTGGATGTTCAGAATATTTGTTAATACAATTGTATTCGTATTTACAATAAGTGAAGTATAAATAAATTTGTATTTATATTCACATGAAAACCACGATGTGAATAAATTCGTATTCGTATTTATAAATAGAATTACGCCCAACTCTGGGCCAAAGTGGGAACAGTGGGAACAGTGGGTACAGTGAGCTTTTTCTGTTTCTCAGAAGTGGACATGTATATATATGCGTCTTTTTCACATTAGAACCGCCCTCGGATGCCAACAGAATTGAACCTGTCTGTGAGTCGCTCCCGCGCAATTCTCATTGTTGATTAATACTCAATAAATGATTGTGATAGATCTCATGATATGCTGTTCTTTTAAATTAATTTTTCAATAGTTTTCTGTACAATACTCCTCATTGTATAGAAAAAAGCACTCCATTACCTACAAGTGTACAGTGGATCAGGATAACTTTTTTCAAATTTTGCTTGATTTTGAAATTTTTTGACTGTGATATTAGGCATGTTTCATGGCATGTTTACTGTGTATGTAAACTGTGTACGCCCCCACAGGCATGTTTACTGTGTACGCCCCCAAGTAAACAATGGATCAAATCCCATTTTTTTTATGCTTATTATCTCAATATCTATTGGGTTAGGCCGTTCAATGTCTTTCAACAAAATGAAGCAATTGAACATACCTCACGTTTAGTTAAGGTTTTATTGAGATTGTGTGAACGGTTAGGCAGCTGTAGACCTCTGAAAAAAATGAGCCACTGATCCCACTCTCACTCTAATGATCCTAGTCCTCGCGCTCTTTATCTCACACTTGTCATTTCACTATTTCCGGTTCCTTAAGGGGTTACGTGGGGATCAAAATTTCAAAAAATCCATTTTTTAAATTTTATTCTATAACGGTACAATATGTCTAGAATATTTTCCCAAAGTTTTGAGTCAATGGGAGTAAAAGTCTAGGAGAGAGAGCCTTTGGGAATTCCCCTGGTTGGAAAAGACGGGCCGGGAGCGACGCAGGTATATCGCATTTTTCTCAAAAGACTATTTTTGAAGTCGGTGGACACGATTTCTCAAAAACTAATGCACCAATCTTATGTAAATTTTGCACACTTCTTCAAAATAGCATTGAGTGGTGATTGAACGAAGTTTTTTTTCGATTACAACTAATTTTACAAGGTTATACGTAGTGTAAATTGTACCAAAAATTTAACTATTTTGCATACAACTCTGCCAAAAATTCAACTTTTAATTTTTTAACAACCCTTCGTTCAATTGGGTTTGTTAATTTCGGATGAAGCTATCATGAGTTATCCGGACGACCACGAGGACACTTTTTTTTGGGAGTCTCCGGAAACCAAGTACCACCGGCTGAATTTCCCAAATTTCCCAGAAATTCTTCTAATGTAAAGCGATGGAAAATACACTATAGAATAACAAAAGAAAAAAATTAAGGATTGACACGCCTTTCTTTGAGGGGTCGTTTCCCCCCTTAAAAACGTTTTTTTTCCGCAGATGAAAAAATACGTTTCTAATAGTCTCCAATGCTTTGTATGAGTATATATGAGTTTTAAGAAAATCGAAGGCAGATACTTGAGGGGTCTTCTCCCTTTCGACGCTGAAAAAGCTTACATTATATATATTGATATAAAAGTTGCTACACTTGATAAATACACTTTCGAAATACATTTTTTTAAATCTTTTTTTAAGTCACTATTCATAGACGAAAATGGTAGTTAAAAAAATGTCCCAAAAAATTGTAGGTCTGCGCTGTTGATGAAATCTCGGAGATGGGACATCCGAACCAAAAAAATCAAACGGTTTTGAATTCAGTATGTTAATGGCTGTAGCGCATATCATTCGATTTTTAATATATGCAAAAATAACAAAATGGCGGACATTTTTCGAAAAAACAAAACGTGTTTTTTCACCGTTTTTGGCAAAAAAAACAGTAAATATCAACATTTTACAAAATTCTTGATATGCGCTATAGCTATAATTGTAAAGAATATGTGATTAAAATTTCGTAAGGATCGGTTCAGTAGTTTCGAAGATTTTATCAACAAACCGTCGAAAAACGTCGATTTGAAAAAAGGCGTTGAAAGTTTGTTTGGGTTGCATAAATACATTTAAAAAAAATTTGTACGTATTTCAATAGTGTATTTATTACGTGTGACAACTTTTATATCAATAGCTATTATATAAACCTAGCAAAAAATTCATGAAAATAGCCTTTTTAGCTTCCAAAGTGAGAAGACTCTTTAAGTGATGTTCCTCGCCAGGAAGACTGGCTTCTGTTCAATAGTCGCAAACAGTCCAGGGCCGAGCGATCGCCCATCCAAATATTGGATGAAATTTCAAATCTCGCCATCTGCGAATTTTCGAGCGAACAGATACCAAAGAGACGCCTCGAGCAGGGCTTATGATCCTTGACCTCTCGAACAGTGGGAGTATCGATCCTGGAACTCTCTTTTCCTTAACTCCCAAAGTTACTTAAAGTAAGTCTCTGCACTGCGTGTATTTTGGTGCAGTTTTTTTCGCCGTTGTTCAGATCCTCTCAACTCCCTCCTCGAGGAAGAGAAAACCGGAGGAACAAAAAGATGTCAAAAGGACGCGAGCGAGGGAGAATGAGAGAGCAGGAGAACGTAAAGATGGGAAATAAGATCAAATAGAAGATAGCGAGACGACTGTGTCCCAGAGGGCAAAATGGCACAAAATGTGAGTATAGACATCGATATCCCCATGCGTCCTGAAAGACCATGCGGCTTGAGGTCGCGGATAGTCTCGGGTCACCAAACATCGTGAGACTAATAAAGAGTGGAGGCTCAAGTTCGTGATTCCCCCGGGTAACGTGGGCAGAGCTTTTCCTGGATCGTCCCGGATACCTAGCACCTGTCAGGGTCATAGGCAACGAGAAAAACTCGAGCTTGGATCACACTCGACGAATCGGATTCACCTTCCATACTATGTCTCTATCCCACGAGCAAAAACACCCACTGTTGTCTTTTGGATTGGAAACTCTTGATGTTTTTTTTATGTGCAATGCGACAGGACAAAGTCCCGATGGAAAATGGACCATCGAGAAAAACGAGGCTTAAACTCGTGAATTTATTTAAATGTATATATCGCGTTTTTCCTCTGAGCTTAGTGTTGCTCTTAAGGCGTTACCCCCACTTGTAGCGCAAAAAAGGCCTTTTTCATGAATTTTTTAAAAGAAAACTACACAACTTTTTTAATCGATCAATATACCATCTTAAAGAACACATCTTGAAGAACTTTCAGTAATTTTTTTATTGAAAAATATTACATTGTTTAGTGGCAAATGGCCGTCAATGAAATAATGTTTTTATATACACGGTTTGCGGTGACCAACATTGCGGCGAAGTGGATCATCTGAAAAAAAATGCGGATGGATTTAGGCAAATATAAGTATAAACTAGTCTTTAATCGAAGGATTTTAAAAAATATTCCTTTTTCACAAAATGGCGGACAGTCAAAGTTAATGGTTCGATTTTAACGAAAAAAACGGCCGTTTTTTGGCTATAAAACGGCCATTTGTTTTCGAAAAAAAAATCGAACGATTAAAGACTACATTTTTATGTATTAAATAAGTCTGCAAAATTTCAAGAAGATCGGTTCATTAGTGTTCGAGTAATCTTGGTCACGGACTTCAGAAATGCCATTTTGAGAAAAACGCGTTTAAAGTTTCAATTTCAGTTTACACGAAGAAAATATTTTTTTTTGTAAACTTACATAGAGTCATCTATTCCGGGCCCATACAGAAGTATGGGCTCGAATACTTATACTTCAAAAAAATGCAATAAAAAAATCGATTTTTCCAAAATCGCAAGTGGGGGTAACCCCTTAAGGGGTTATGCCTAGTTGTACAAGTCGAAAAATAACTTTTTTTCGAAATCAATATGTTTTGACAGTACATCGTCTTTTAAAGAGAGATGTACACCTAGATGGTCGTGGTCGAGGATTTAGAAGCTATGAACTTTCCGTCGACCGTAGAAGACCTACAATATGGGCCTGGTATCGATGATTCGATGATGTCGATGTAAGTTGACAAATTTCATGATTTATTTATTCCCAAATTTTCAAGCGCGTTTTTCTCAAAACCACGTTTTTGAAATCGGTACCCAAAATTTCTCGAAAACCAATGAACCGATTGCCTTGAGGTTTTTTGTGGTTATTCTATACACCCTTGTCTAGTACTTGTCATAGGATTTTTTTTCCGTTACTTAGTTTTTGTTTTATAGGCAAAATAATAACTAATTTTTGGCCCAAAAATCACTATTTATGTTCAAACGTCCGCGATTTTGTCATAAATCGATATTTTCAAAATCGGCTATGACAAGTACTATATTATAGTACCTAATTTAATAATCGTTTTGGTTTTATTTTCAGATGATTTTTGAAGAAACGCCAGTGGGTACCGTATACGCAGATTTTTTTACGACGCTTCAAGGATCATACAATATCCTTGTATTTTTTTGATATTTTTAAATAAAAAAAATTGAACATATTTATGAATTTATATACTTTTAGATAATTAAAACCCCAATTCGAAATTTCAAATAGTTTTCCTTGAAAAAATGCACAAAAATGACCTTTTTCCGGCTCCTAGGTGTATGTCTCCCCTTAAATGTTCTCTGAAAATTTCGAAGTGATCGGATCAAAATTGACAGGTTTATAGGCTGTTATGTTGACGCTCGGTGCGTCGTTCTAAACTTAAATAAAAACCCGAGGGGCGAGCTCGTCAATCCACAAAAAACGTATATATAACATTTTTCCTCCGAGCTTAGTTTTTTTTTCTTAAGGGGTTATGCCTAGTTGTAAGAGTCGAAAAATCACTTTTTTTAGACTAAAATGTTTTGACAGTATATCATCTTTTAATCGATTCGATATTCCGGAAATTTTATCTATAGGATAAACTAATATACTAACGAAATCTTTTTGATTGTTATGTATTTGTTAACCAGGTTCAGAAGGGCATTGCTCACCGAAAAAAGACGGTTTCGAGATTTAATTGAATTGATTCAATTAATTGAATTGATTCAATTGATTTAATTAAACTGATTGATAGATTTAATTGAATATTTTCACACAACAAAAATTAGAGAGTGCTTTTCTGATGATACTTTTTCAAAAACCTATTTTTTTAGAAATTTATCACCGCGATTTTCTATTTTAACAAACGCCAAAGTTTTTGACTGCTTGACTGCTGAGCTGTTTTTGACTGTGACAACTAGGCACAATCCAATAAGGGGAAGGGACAAGATCGTAAAAACAAACGACGATTATATTTCCTCAACCCCCAAACCCATGCTCCTTTCCTCCCGATCGGGTTGTTAATTATTGATACAGGATTTTTCCTGATGGGAATAAAAAATTGCTCGTGCACTCATTGTAGTGTCTTGTGATAGATGCATTCGAGTTATACAACTCCAAACAACTTGTTAAAAATACCGAAGCGAGTCGAGGGTTTCCTGCCCTCGGAAGGTTTCCAATGAGAAAACGAGATACCAATAAAGAACCGAGCTTCACGATCAAACCCGCGATCAATAATGTACCGGCCATTACTGGGATTGCCTACTTGGGTGAAAACGCAATTGAACATTTTTACCGTAAATATTGTGCAGAAACTTTGCACACCTTGATTGAGTCTTCTGATGGGTGGCGCTCGGTATACGACAATAAAGTCAAACGAATTGAGTTGTTTTTCATCCGCGCCTAAACGTCGATCAAACGGATAAGATAAACGTGAGGAAGAAACGTAGGAATATCGATGAACAGCCATTAGCCTCAATTACATTAAAATACTGCGGAAATGAGATTTTTATACACCTTTCGTAGTTATTGCCGGTTTATTTGGGGAACTATAAGGGTGTGAGTAATGCCGAAGGGTTCGGCACTGAATATACGGAGAGCTCGAAAACGGAATGATATGGAACTCTCAATCGAAGGAGCGGTTGTCCGAGTATCGAGCGAGGGCAAACGTTCTCGTCCAATTCCACCCTTCATATGTGTCCCGGGAGCTTGATAATCGAAAAAAAAAAGTTCCAGGGGTCTCAGCGACCACGAGGATGGTCGTGAAGATAGCATTTCCGGTACATCCCCGATTCTATAAATACACATGAGCCGAAAATACAGGTGTCGAATATGCATGAGGCCACCTACTTTTGTGACCTTTCGTGAGTAGAAACTTACCTATCGTTTCGTTTATACACTGAGAGAAAAGTCCATGTTGTTTATGAAAAATGTCCATGGTAAAAAAGGGAATAGTGGAATTCCTCATAGCTTATTGATACCGCAATCATAGTATGGTTAAAGTATACCCGAAAGTATACCCAAACATGCGATTTGGGTGGCGTGTTTGACTATCTATTATCCCCGAAATGACTATTCACCGTTGTAAAAAGCTTGACTATATAGATATGGTAAATTCACTGCTATAACAAAGTCGGCATACAAATACCAATGTTGTACGAGGGTGGGGTGAAAAGTTTCCGGCCTGACCAAGAAAAACGATATTTAAAATTTTTTTTTGCTTTATTTTTCAACATAATCTCCATCAACACTGATACATTTCTCATAACTCTCGCATCCCAAAAAACAGTAGCCATAACCTTGTTTGCCGATAAAATTGTTTTTGCCTTCTTTGGGGTTGGTTCCCCTTTTCCAACCCACTGTTTTGACGGTTCTTTACTTTCAGGAGTGTAGTGGTGGACTCATGTCTCATCAACACTTATGAATCGACGCAAAAATTCGTTTGGATTACGTCTATACAGCGCCAAATTGTCGGTAGCGTCGAGCGTTAGCAAACGCTCGATTGGTCGAGCGTTAGCAAACGCGGCACCCACCTTGCACACAGCTTTTCCATGTTCAAATGGTTGTGCAAAATATTTCGCACACGTTCAGCTGACATCCTACAGGTCTCAGCTATCTCATGCACTTTCAACCTGCGGTCTTCCAACACTATTTTATGGATTTTTTCAATCATCTCTGAAGTTGTGACTTCAACGGGCCGTCCTGAGTGAAGCTCGTCAGAGGTGCTCACACGACCAATTTTAAATTCAGAAACCCACTGATTAATAGTTGAATATGATGGGGAGGAGTCTCCTAGTGCTGAATCCATCTCTTCTTTTATTTGTTTTGGTGTAAAACCTTTCAAATGGAAGTATTTGATGACAGCACGTTTTTCCAATTTTTCCATTTTTACGAAAATAACGGAAGCGTCTCGCGCAATGTGCTCTCAAACGCAAACTAACGTAGCGATTGGGCTGAAACTGTACATACAAGCTCGGTAGGAATGGTACTGTAGGACGCCGCTCCAAAACTAGACCTAGTGGCACCATCTCTTGGTCAGGTCGGAAACTTTTCACCCCACCCTCGTATACTGTACGTCAAGTTTTGTTGTCAAACTTCTACTATTCTTTTCAAGTTTGTACAATTTATATGGTTAACATGAACGTTTTTCGAGTATAGTTTGTTGGAAGACCTTATGAAAAGTGACTATTCGAAAAAAATTATGGTAACGTTTACTTGTAGCGAAGACGTAAATCATTTGCAGTGCGAGCAACCGCAGCTTAAGGGATCATCGCGGTATATAATTTTCAACAAATCCATTCCTTTTGGCATTATCCGATAGTATACACTGTTTTAAACGCTCTGTCCAATTTTTAGATCGAAATTTGAATTATTTCAGTCGCTACAGCCTTTCTTAGAAATAGTGATTGGAGCGTGAGATCGCGCACTCTGAACTTGGAGGGACCAGTCCTCTTTGAAAATTTCAAAAAATCGAAAGCAAGCAAGACTTGAAGAAATCGACGATGAGCAATCAGAAGGGATTTTGTACGGTGCAGGAATTGCCGATTGAGTTTAGGTAAGAGTTTTTCATAGTGTGAACTTCAAACGCGTTTTTCTCGAAACAACGTTTTCAAAATCTAGCTCCATCGTATCTCGAAAACTAACAAACCGATTCTCTTGTAATTTGAACCACATATTGTAAACATGATTCGCAACAAGATGACCCTCGGTGGTTTTAAAATTTTGATTTTTACTCTTTTTTTGCGAAAAACTGCGAAAAAACGCGTTTTTTTTTACTTTTTTCGTTTTTCATGTGCCATTTTTTATTTTTTGATAAAACTTTATAACCGAGGGTCATTTCGTAGCTGGTGTCATACTGAATCTAATAGACTTTGGTTTTTTTGTTTCCGACAAGCCGTTGCCGAGGTGTGATAGAGCTACTTAGCCCACCTATTTTTGAGGCGTCACGTTAAACTATAGTTTTTGTACTTAAAAATGAATAAAAATGAATTAAACAATTTTTTTATGTATTTCAAGACTTTATTTATCAAGCCCAACAACTTTTATATTCATATCTTTTATAAAATTCTCAAAAAAATCGCGAAAATAGACTTTTTCGTAGCTCCAAAGTGGACTGGCCCCTTAAACGCGTTTTTTCTCGGAACGGTGTTTTTCAAAACGGTGGCCACTCTGAAAGGAAGAGTTTTCAAGCTATACGTTTGAAATTTCAACAGAACATTCTTCACGTCATTCCAAATGATGCTATGGAAGCTTTTTTTAATCTTCCTATTTTTTTACGAAAATCTGTCGATAAAAAACTAAATTTGATACTTTTTGTTCAAAACGCCGCAATTTTTTCAAATTTCACTTTAAAAAACCTGCATAGGAACATAGCGGCTTTCCTACAGATCAATAATCATTTTGAAATTCTCGTTTCAGATAAAATTTGCGGCCATAATCCTGGCCAGAATGGGACACCATTTTTTTTCCACGCAATTTTCCGCAAATAAAAACAATGTTAAACAATAAATGAGGAAATTAAAAAAAAATACTTTGTATTCTTTATCGGTGGTTCAATTTGTAAAAAAAATTAGGCCGATTAGCTTATTCTATCCTCCTAAAAAAAATAGGCGACACGTATTTTTTTATATCTGCGAAACCCGATTTTTAAGGGGCGAAACGCACCCTCGAAAATAGGGGTGTTTTTCGTTTTTTGTGTGAAATTTGTTGTTACCTGCAGTGTATAGTACACGGAAAAATAAACGTTGTTGCAATTTGAATTTTATTCATATCTCATACCGTTAAAACGTTATCGGCGAAAAACGAAAAACACCCTTATTTGTGAGGGTGCGTTTCACCCCTGAACATCGGGTTTCGCAGATATAAAAAAAATACGTGTCGCTTATTTTTACTCGTTCTACAATCATGCCAAATTTCGTCGAAATTGGAGAGTTCGACCTCGCGACCTTTCCTTGTAGTGTCCCTTTCCTTTTACTTTCGATGTTGCTGACGTTTGCATCCTTGCAGTCCTTTCTTGTCTTCTTTTTTTCTTAATTTTTATTGTGATCCGGGATAATTTTTTATCCATACAAGTTGGAGGCTTCTAACGTGAATCCTAAGGGGGAAGATATATCTTTAGGCGAAGAAAAAAACTGCTCATTTTGATTTTTTTTTCAAAAGGAAAGATTTTTCCACAATTTTTGGAACTTAAGGTATGTTTTATTTCTATTTTTGGCTGTTACATAGTTTTTTTATCAATCTTAAAAAAATGGCGGAGGTATGGTACAGTCTTCTAAACTGCATTTTCAAAACTGGCGTGACGTTAGCTAAAAAACTAATCGACTGATTCTGATGAAATTTGATGTAATCTTTCTAATCTTTTTGTCTAAAACAGGACCCTAAATGTTTTCGAAAATTAATAAAAAGTATTTTTTATGGCAAAATGTAGCAATTTTTCGGAAAATTCAATCTTCTTGTTTTAAAGCGTGCCATTCCATCGATTTTCAACATTTCTCACTTTTTCTTGGTTCATATTCTGCGTATGAGTGTTAATAAAAGAAAAATCTTCGTGGGTTTTTTTTCGGATTAATCCCGCCGATCCCACGTATCACGCCGTCCGACAACATCCGCCGCAACCCGTTTAGTAGACCGTGCCATACCTCCGCCATTTTTAGAGATAAAAAATACCATGTAACAGCCAAAAGTAGTAATAAAACATACTTTAAGGAGAGACATACACCTATATGGTCGAACAACAAATTTAGAAGCTATGAATATTCCGTCGACCGTAGAAAACCTGCACTATGGGCCTGGTATCGATGATTCCATGGAAGTCGACAAATTTCATGATTTATTCATTCCCAAATTTTCAAACGCGTTTTTCTCAAAACCACGTTTTTCAAATCGGTACCCAAAATTTCTCGAAAACCAATGAACCGATTGCCTTGAGGTTTTTTGTGGTCATTCTATACACCATTATCTAGTACTTGTCATAGGATTTTTTTTCCGTTACTTAGTTTTTGTTTTATAGGCAAAATAATAACTAATTTTTGGCCCAAAAATCACTATTTATGTTCAAACGTCCGCCATTTTGTCATAAATCGATATTTTCGAAATCGGCTATGACAAGTACTAGATTATAGTATCTAATTTAATAATCTTTTTGGTTTTTTTTTCAGATGATTTTTGAAGAAACGCAAGTGGGTACCGTATACGCAGATTTTTTTACGACGCTCCAAGGATCATACAATATCCTTGTATATTTTTAATATTTTTAAATAAAGAAAATTAAACATATTTTTGAATGTATATACTTTTAGATAATTAAAACCCCAATCCGAAATTTCAAATAGTTTTCCTTGAAAAATTCACAAAAATGCCCTTCCGGCTCCTAGGTGTATATCCCCCCTTGAGTCCCAAAAATGGTGAAGACATTCCTTTAAAAAAAATGCTAAAAATCAGCAATTATTCCCTCGCCTATAAGTTCCTCCCCCTAAAAAAAAAGTTCGCCATAGCTCTCATCTGCCAAAAAATAATAGTTGAAAAATTCTTCTCGTTACGTTTCAACCATGCAAAATTTAATATATCACGAATTTGAACGCAAAGAATTCTTGACATAAAACCTACATGCGGACGATACTTCAAAAATCTTATCACGAGCAAGCGAAAGAAAAATGTCGAAAAACGGTCTGCAAAATTCTTACCTATGATTCGTCCGTATTGCCATTTAGTAACTGTGTCAAATTTTATTTATTGATCTACTCTACACTGTAAAAAAAGTCATTAAATTTACTATACTTTTACAATTGAAAATTTCTAAACTCGGAATATGAAACGCAAATTCGCACTTCAGTAATGGAAACTTCAGTAATGGAAATGAATTTTCATAGATGCGTATACATTTTAATATATGGGTCATTGAATATTAGTATGCTGCGTATGAGTTTTTCAACGCGCATCATAATCATACAAATATTTGTTTGATTAATGCAACAAACGTATATGATTTCCATATTTACACAAAAAGTTTTAAAATCACAATATGACTATTATTTTTAACTTCATTCTGTTGAAAAGTACAATACCTTGTACATTGAATATTACAAAAAACTGTTTAAAGAAATATGAAATTTAAAATACTTTTACAATACTATGGCAAATGAAATTTCAAAACTTAGTATATGAATGAATATTTAGGCTTTAGTGTTGTAAAATTCAATACCGGACCTACATTTCATACGGTTTTACATTTCGTAATACGTACGAATTGAATATTAATACAATATCTACAATTTTTCAAGGCATCTAATAGAAAAATGAATATTCTTAGTTGAAAAATACAACAAGCGTTTTGAATATATACAATGTAGATTCTGATAGACTGGAGAATATTTAGAAATGAATAGGACATTTACAATACGAAGGCACGTACATTTTCTGATTTACAACGAGACTGCTGAGCCTGGATCTCGCGAATCGGGTTCTCCTTTCGCGGGGTGAAAGTTGAAGACCTCCGAATTAACGTCGTTTTTTATTTTTGTTCCAATAGGCCTTAGTTGCTGAGATATCGCGATTTGAAAATTTGGGAATTTCGGACGGAGCCAAGCCGGTTTCGGCTCGCGCGTAGAGTACGTTGAGCGTTGATACTTGAGACAAGAGCGGCCGTAGCTAGTACGGTAATACGACGGACTGGCACTGAAAGTTCATGGTTCGCGTCCCCGTGCTTTTTTTTTAATTCAATTTTTTTTCTTTCTAATCTCTTTTAAGACTTTGCATGTGCAGATAAATAAGAAAATTCGAAAATATGTATTACTAGTTTTATTTATCTATTATATTAAAATAATTAATCCAAAAATGAAGTCACAATTACATAGCAAAATAATATTGTATAACAAATAATTAATCTAATAATCAAGTCACAATTACAAAGCAAAATAATATGGTATAAAAAATAAATAATTAATCTAATTCACACTTGCAAATTTCGCGGCAGGTAATTATTCTGATTCTTCTTCTATCAGATCGGTATGCTGACAAATTGGAGGGAGGAAACCATCGTAAAAGCAAGGGAAGCACAAAGGCTTACGACACCACGAACATAAGATGAACGCAATACCACCGCAACCACATTAATTATTTTAATATAATAGATAAATAAAACTAGTAATACATATTTTCGAATTTTCTTATTTACCTGCACATGCAGTCATGAGAGATTATAAAATAAAATAAAAATTGAATTAAAAAAAGGACGGGGACGCGAACCGTGACTTTTCAAGTGCCAACCCGTCGTCTTACCGTGTTAGCTACGGCCGCTCTTGTGTCAAGCATTAACGCTCAACGTACTCTACGCGCCAGCCGAAACCTGCTTGGCTCGATCCGAAACTCCCAAATTTTCAAATCGCGCTATCTCAGCAACTAAGGCCTATTAGAACAAAAATAAAAAACGACGTTAATTCAGAGGTCTTCAACTTTCACCACGCGAAAGGAGAAACCAATTCGCGACATCCAGGCTCTGCCTTCTCCTTGTTAGTATGTGTTTATTCGGATAGTCTGATTTAATATATAATTCAGTGCAGAAAACTTCAAATTCGTGCTTTGGTCAGCATGTTAAATCAAATCATAAAAAAACGTATCGAGTAACACCAAATCTAAAGTAAGTGATTAACACCCGCTGTCATGGTCTAGTGGTTAGCGTGCTCGCCACTGAACCAGCGGACGGAAGATCCCGGGTTCGAATCCTAGTCGCGTACATTTCGTCGTGAAATGTTTTTCTTCGGCATTTCACGGCGAAAATACAACTAAGTTAGAAATACGATTGTAGTCATGATGAATATAATACAGAGTGGCGGGGGGGAGTGCCTGCGGCCGCAAGGAGAACAGGGGAAAGTAGAGGGGTAACGGTCACAATGAAGGGGTAGGGTAGGAATAAACGCGAGAAATTAACACCGAACAAAAGCAGCAAGTCTAATTAAAAACCCAAATCGATTCGCATTAATTTTTATCGCAGAAAGTAAATAATAACAATTACACTAACCTAACACCGTAAAATTAATACACTTTTCTATGCCAATTTTACTTTTTTTTTAATTAAAAAATGCAATCTGTGCGTATTAATTTTAATACGCTCACAATAGATACCTTGCGATACGTATATGATTTTTCCAGTACTTAAGTGTTGCGATATTACTGAACGATTATTAGACATTCGAAAAGCAGCCCATTGATTTTCAAATGACAATATTAAAATTCATAAACGGTATCTGTAAAAAGACTTCCTACACTTTTATATTAATTTTAATACGCACCGTAAAATAAATACACTTTTCTATGCCAATTTTACTTTTTTTTTTATTAAAAAATGCAATCTGTGCGTATTAATTTTAATACGCTCACAATAGATACCTTGCGATACGTATATGATTTTTCCAGTACTTAAGTGTTGCGATATTACTGAACGATTATTAGACATTCGAAAAGCAGCCCATTGATTTTCAAATGACAATATTAAAATTCATAAACGGTATCTGTAAAAAGACTTCCTACACTTTTATATTAATTTTAATACAGATTTTTTTTACAGTGTACCGAACCAATAGTCTCCCTCTTGAGCTGCAATAACGAGCAAAAAACGGACTTTTTCATTTCGTGCAACGAGCAAGAGGGAGACTGAAGTTCCAGTTGGTGTCACCCACCTATGAATATGGAGCCCAGCTACTGTCTCCTCTCGAGAAAGTTTTCATCGCATCAACGATGCGATTGAGAAGTCAATGGAGTGAAAAGATAGGAACTAGGTTATCCCGCATACAACTAGAGCACCCTTGAATATTCCTCCCTTTGACCCTACATCCAAGCGGACGTGAACACCCCGAATACTTTTTCGATGACGTTCAGCGTTTTGGCCAAATCCCTCGATCATTTTTTTTGCCCCGCGGGGCCCTCGCTATTCATTCACACTTCCGACGCTGACGTCGTTGAAAAAACTCGCTTGTCGCGGCTTATTCGACGATTTTTCAGCAAGCCCAGCATTTTTGCAGCGACTTCGTCATTTTATTTTTCTCTACGCTTCATTCGACGCGAAAACGAAGTACGCACAGGCGCAATCGAGCGGAATATACGTGACACGATTGCGCGTTCACAGTGGTGTTAACCCTTAAACGAAAATGGTGCGTGTTCAAAGTAATTCTCGATTTTGGCGAAAAAATCGGCATTTTCCGTTCATCAAATCGTAAGTATACATCGGAAAAATAATTCCTTCCATCAAATACTTAATTTTTACAATGATATTGAAATTTGCATCGATGGAACGCAACGAAAGTTCCATAGTTAAATTTTTTGGTTAATTTAGACCTCCAAAATTGCTTATACTTTTTTTCAAGTTCCTGTTTAGTGATTCTCGACCTAAATATTTGAAGAAGTTTTTGGGGTGATCATGAAAATGAGACAATAAAAATAATAAAACTAAAATTTCGTTGCATTCCAACGATGCAAACTTCAACATCGTATTTTTACATCTAGAAAAATCCCTAGAAATGTCAGAAACATCGATGCGGTAGTTTTTGAGATATTTCGCTCACCTACTTCGAAAATGTAATTTCGAGAAAAAAAAGCGTTTTAAGTTTCTAACGACGCTCCGACCAGTGTCAATATAACAGCCTATGAATAACAGCCAATATAACAGCCTAAAATATATTGATTTTGAAAAGAGATGATTTTTTCGACTTTCACAATTAGGCATAACCCCTTAAATCATGTTTAAAAGTTTCGTCACCAATTTCGAAGACATTCGAGTCGGTCTATTCAAATGGGATACCCCAATGCGTAATATGCATACATATGGTATTTTATAATGCACACACACAATTGAAATGAGGGAATTGAGAGGTTCTATCGTAGTTTTCGGAAGTTTGAATAGAATTTACGCATTCCGCAGCCGTGGCGAGTCGTTGTGGAACCTCGCCTGCATTTCTCGACAGAGATGAGAGAGAGAGAGAGAGAGAGAGAGAGAGAGAGAGAGAGAGAGAGAGAGAGAGAGAGAGAGAGAGAGAGAGAGAGAGAGAGAGAGAGAGAGAGAGAGAGAGAGAGAGAGAGAGAGAGAGAGAGAGAGAGAGAGAGAGAGAGAGTGAGAGAGAGAGAGAGAGAGAGAGAGAGAGTTTCGTTCTTGAAATGTCCCGGCATGGCTGCAGAGTGTCGATAGCTGCACCACACCCATTCTCCAATTCGCACACACGCAAGCACAAACACATCCGCGCATTATACTCGAAGCTAGAGATGACATCCCATGTATATGAGCGCGTGCACACGAGCTTGAATCCCGTATGCAGCCACGGTCGCCAGGAAGCAGCATGCATATGCAAACTGCGAAAACACTTGTGTAGACCCGAAGGGGTGAGTCGGGGAACGGCGTTTGAATCACGAAGGCGAAGGGGGACATCGAGTCTGGTGGACGTTAGCGCATATTTCCACAGCCCAGTAGACGCGCCAGGTGTCAATGCTAATCCGAAGCTCCACAAACGAAATGAAACAGGAGATAGAGGACATAACTCTTTGACGGAGCGTACACCGGCTGTCCCATTTTTGCACACTCGTCATGAGTCGCGCTAATGAAGTCGCAGTGGAAATATTTTACCTTGCGGAAGATTTACCATTTTTAAGGCGACGTTCCGTGAAGTACGTGGTTTTAAAAATTCACTAAAAATCATCTGCCCGAGTAGAAATCCTGCTTCGGCTACAAAAAAGACCTGATCAGGCATCCTGATTTTGTTTCATGCCTTGATCAGGATTGTTTATCAAGCCCTGATCATTTATGTGACACTTTCCCTGATTTCGGTCTGATCAGGGTAAAAATCAAGACCTGATCAGGGTGAAAAGTGAAGGCCTGACATGCAGTCCGAAGAGAGAAGTTCGCTGTTGCTTCGGAAACCACTATCTCATCACATCCTTCATTGCACTGTCAAAAAAATATTCAATCAAGGGGAGGGTAGGGGTTTCAGCGTGAAAAAAAAAACACTTTTTTGCGAATTTTTTTCATCTATATGGATAGAGTAAATTTATTGAAACCTTTTGTACATTGTTAAGTGTCATTTCAAGAACATTCCGTGAAATTTGTACGCGAAAATATCCACAAGCAAGCCGGTGACAAAGCTTTTCCAAGAACGCCTTTGGAAAAACACGATTTGCGGTGTTCGCTGTATCTCAGCTAGAAATTATCTGAAACCAAGTGCCATTACAATTCAATCAAAGTATCAAATCCTCCCCCGAAGAGATTTGATCATTTATTTTCATTTTTAAATTTTTGGTAGTCATGTGAAGTGAAAAGTGCTATTTTTCACGAAAAATTCCGCCATTTTGGGTGTGGGTAACCCCCTCAATGTAAAAAAACTCTCAAACTAACCGTTGGGGGGGGGGGGGTATTTTATATGTAGAAAGTGTGTACCAAGTTTGAAATAAATCGGTCATGTAGTTTTCAAATGGCAGTGAACACGGACTTTGAAAAAGTGGTTTCAAGAAAAACGCAGCACCGGCTTGTTTGTGGATATTTCCGCGTACAAATTTCACGGAATGTTCTTGAAATGACACTTAACAATGTACAAAAGGTTTCAATAAATTTACTCTATCTCTCTCTATATATTTATTGGGAATACATAAAATATTAGGAATAATAAAAAAATGTACGTATAGAGTGGACTATATGTCTCGACATTTTGACGATGCGCTAATATATATATAGTTAATCAGGTGTTTGATAAGAGGTTAGGCGTGTAAAAGGCCCCGACCTGTATATAGGTCCAGTTACTTGATGATTGCTTGAAGCTAGCCAGATCAGGCGAATTGAATCAAGCGGTAAGTCCAGTTGCCTGACCATCGCCTGAAGGGAGTCTGATCAGGCGAATGTATGCAAGCCGTAAGTCCACTTACTTGACCATCACCTAAAGCTAGCTGGATGAGGCAACTGGAGGAAACAGTACATCATGACTATCACCTGATACCAAACGGATCAGGCAAATTGAGGCATACCTCAAGTAAGACCTCCGTACTACAACGTGATCAGACCCGGATCGAATATCTAGCCTAACGATATTTCTACTCGGGTCTTCAGTGAGAAAAACACGAAATTTATGGCACTGCCTAAGATCTCCGGATTTTTCGAGATTTTCCAAAGTTTTGATCGTCCAAAAAGAAAAGCATCTTTCACCTCGTTACCGGGGGATACAAATGCCCCATTATCCACGTACCTTAGATTTTCCTTCACGGGCGAATAGGCTAGAGTTATAGGCGCGGTCTCAACGCGAAGGAAAAGTCGAACCAACGAAGAAGTGTGCACTTGACCAGCCTGTACGACGGCACGAACCCACCATCTGCCTTTTTTTATCCGTCGAAAGTTCAACAATTTGGAGAGGCATCAAACGCGCTCTACGTATCACTTCGCTCCACGTTTCCCTTATAAAAATGCTCGTGAGCTCGTCGATTCGCAGTCCACTGGACACTCTACCCGCGACCTCGTAAAGTCACTCCACAACTTGCGGGAGTAACGGGAAAACTTGTACGGGCTTTTAATATTGCGATGAAATACATTCTAGCCCTCCCCCTCCCCCAGTCTTCTATTAACTTCACCAGGGATCCGATGGAGCAGTAAATTTCTGTCGTATTTGACGTGAATCAAAATACAATACACAGCGTTGTCATTTAATTAGTACAACTACGTTTTCATCAACGCGGAGGTAATTGGAATCACTTTTACGAATTCCGCGTTTATTCGGTCGTATTTATTTCGACCCGACAGACATTTATTTGATCGGAATAATTTCGATTTGAATGGAGGACACTTTTTTAAACTGGAATAAAATAGAGTCTTGATCAAAGCGGAAGTCCTTTCATCCAAAACATTTCGATTTGGATCAAAGGAAGTTCTGTTTTGGCACAGTAACATCCACTCTTATTTTGATCAAAGCGAAATTTCGTCGATCCGAATAGTTTTGATTGAGATCAAAAGAAATGCTGTTTCACTGGATTAAAACGCAATCTGAATTTTTGATAGCTCTCCGTTCCTTTGATGGCTCTCAATTAGATCGGAGATGCGCTGGAAATACCAACACTATCGCGTGCTCCTGTCACCACTATTCAAAACGCAATTTGTAGAAACTACACGTTATTTTTTTGTGATTGGAAAGGTCTTTTGTTTGAACAGTCGATCGTTTGAAGCCGTAAAGCAAATATTCGATGCGAGAAAATGTTTTCATGAAATAAAGCATCACAGCACCGTTCATGTTTCTCGCGCAAAATTAATGAGATTTTTCTGGGACAATTAAGCAAGTCACTACCGGATGTAATATTGAAATCCTTTGGAAGAGCTTTGACCTTGCTTTTACCCGGGACGGTGGCATTAGGGGATCCTTTTTCGCCTTGTATCGCTACGAAATCATGATGGGCTGTTATTTACTTCAAAAGGCATGACTCGCTACAAGTGTCAAGAATTGAAATAATTTTCTTCCGGTCCATTACGCTCATTCTCACCTTTTACCGTCGCTCTGTCTTTTTCTCTCTCCCTCTCTCCCTCTCATGTCTTTGCAATGGAGCAAGTGAGACTGCTAGATTGCTTCTGTACTGGGACGATTGAAAAAATCTGAGGGAGGGGATACTTTACGCCTGAGAAGTTCTCCAGCAAGATTCCAGCCAGCGAGAAGGCAAAGGAGAACAAGGAGCGAGTAAAGCAGCAACGATGAAAAGTGGAGAACGAGGAGGAAAAAGTGGAGATCACGTTCGACATGGCTCGTCGAAAGAACGAACGTAAAACCGATGACTCGAAGCCGTCGAGTGAAATGCTCCATCATCCATCAGCATTTCCGTTTTTCTTTTTTTTTTTTTCGTCGTGTAACTCAGCCATCCGAATCTTCGGTTGAAAATTGCACGAGCACGATAAGAGTGAACAGACGAAAAGAACCTTTGTTCATCCTCATTCGCTTTTGACCTATGTAGCTGGACGCCTTTCGCATTGACGTAAGAAAACCAACGAGAATTCTGGCAAGAGTTGCTCGCAGTGACCTGATTTCAATAGCTCAGACAGCCCGATATCCATCAAGAACGGTGAACCTTCGGATAGTCTCGGTGAACGGTAAAGAGAGAAAAAAACGTGACTGAGCGATAAATCTCATCTCAACAAAACGAGAATACTAGCGGCAAAGAAAAACGGGGAGGAAAGTGTAGCTTCGATTTACGTACCAGCTTCCAAAAAACTTTTGGTTATACCGATGGAAAATCATCGAATTCCATTTAAAATGGTAATTGGGGTCGAGAACTCTCCTGCCTTCAAAGTTGAACGAGACCACGGTAGGATGTTTTTACCACTGACAATTTATCCCAACCATGAATTCACGGACAACTTTCACGATATCATCGAAGATTCACGGGGGGGCTGTTCGAACTTCATCGAGCTCGTTACTCGGTTGATGTCAAGTCTACAGAAGTTGGAAGGTCGTCCAAGCCGAGACATAAGAATAAAGAAATGGCTCTTTTCAGTTTGGTCCTGCATTTACACATGAGCAATGATGTATTTGATTTTGGAACACCAGATATCAATATATTCATTACCTTCAGTGACATGTCCTCAAAACACCTATCTAACCTATCAATTCACTATAATTAATCCATTCGTTGATCAACTATACAATTTTATTTCAAAGTTTCAATTCAAATCGGAAACATTGAGATTACAATGTGCATTGAAGATTCGCGACGTCGCCCATCTTCATAGTTAGACTGCGATCCGAGAATGTACAAAGGGCTCTTGTTAATGGCAATTCGGTGAAGTCTACCGGTGTCAATGGCAAACCAGAGTTCAGAATAAGAAGAGTGAGTGTCGGAAAAACCAGAATACATTCCACGATCTTTCGAGGTCCGTAAGCCCTGCTTAGAGCCACTATAACCACCTTCCCGTCTGACGAGTATTTACCTTTACTACTGGAGTCTCAACGTTGATGATTCTTGCCGCGACCTATATAGTTACGAAGTATGGTATTTTTTAATCAAGTGGGAAGTCTGTCTCCAATGCTAAAAATGTGGATTGTGTGTATATCGGATTCTTGAGAAAAGAAATAAAATAATCCTCATGATTTAAGGAATTGAAACGTCTGAGGTTCACACTCTGTTGTTTGCTTTTGGCTGCATTCATCACACGCATATATAGATCGGGATAATTCCCCTAGAATGAGAAGGAAAAAAGTCCCACCGGGTCAAATCCAGTGCTACGCTGTTTGGAAAAACTCTTAAGTGAATGTATATAGAGTCTGTCCGGATCACGCCTTAGGAGGCGTGAGAATATCGAGGAAATAAACTCTTAAGAACGTATCTCCGGTAGCGAATGCCACAGATTATCGGATATGAGCATCGATTTCTTTCGACTATTTTACGACGCCAGTAAAAATGCCCCACTCATTTTCCGATAAGCCCCGGGCGGTCGCGGTGGCTGACAGCTAGCATTTTCATGACTGGTTCACGATTGGCCAATGCGGACATAGGAGAACGGGATGTTTTAGGTATCGAGCAAGGAGATAGGAAAGATATATGTGCCGTGGCCGCAAATTCGGTTCATTCATCTTCGGTCTTTATGACATCTTGGATTCCGAGATCGTAAGAGGCTGCGAGAGGGCAAGCCAACCAAGGATCAAAGCGAAAGGTGCAGTGAACGTTGAAAAGATGTGATTCCCATGTGACGTAAGATAAATAACCTCTGCCGTCTTCCGGTCTTTCGGAAAACGGAAGATTGTTTTCCGAATCAACTCGCATGATCCTCATTCCAAAAGTCCAAAGCAACGTCAACCGCCACTGAATGGTCTCTTGTGCCTGCCTGGCGACTAATATGCTGAATTGGATGAATCACGACCATCAGCAGGAGAACGTATCAAGAACAGGGGCCATCCGAAAGACAACAGCGGCCGAGATCTCACGTCGTTAGCACTATCGGTATCGCGCACAATTAAGCAACGCTGCGTGTCCTGTGGGCTTTCATCGTTTTGTACCATCCGTTCGTTTTGTTCGTCTCCATTGGGTGTTGGAGATGGAGGACGAAAAGGGGCTGCCTCGTTGTTGCCACTGTTGTCCCGCGTAGCTGGTTGTCATTTCGACACTGTCTGGGATGCTGATATCAGCAGACTAAGCGAGACGAGTTATTGCCGGTACGAACGAACACTGGAACTTTCGGTGCGCGATCTCTTCACCCTTCGCGTCCGTAGCTCTCGCGTCCACCGATAACAATGTCTTGCCAGGACTTGGTACGGAATTTCCACTTGTATATGGAGAACAATGAAACCAGTTGGCACAGCAAGGCAACCCCTCGTACGTCGCTGCTCAATTTGAATGTGCTCGCCACGAGAGTGCTCAGTATACGAGTCGCTGGCGGTTACATCGATAGAGCTATATGCCCAAAGCCATTCGCCTCGTTCTTGTCTGAAATGACAAGAAACAGCGGAGGAAGCATACGGCAGGAAAGTGATTTTCCTTTCGGCTGTATTCGAACGTACGATCCGACAATCATTATTGATCGAGCTAACTAAGCTGTCATCGCGAGATTGCTGGTCGACGATCAACTCGGTCGATTCATGGGTGCCTTTGGACCGAAGAATTGTTCATTTTGTTGAGGTGTATTTGGGTTAGTTTGCGGACAAATCACAGTGTAGAAATCATAACGAGCAAACCCAAACCAATGCAATCCATTTATGAACGTTCATTTTCCTTGGTACTGATTTACGGACGTCTATCATCCTTCGGACCGGCGATTTGTTCATTTCTTTTGAGTTTTTTTTAGTTCAACCCAGCATGTTGATACCCAGCACAACCAACAGACCGAAACAATCGTTCATAAGATATCCTTCGGACAAAGCATTCGTTCGTCCTACTTGTGCAAGTTCCCATCAATCCGCCCCCAGCAAGCGAAACGTTGCTCGAGTGCAAACGTACGCAACAAAAAAGCATAGACGAATAACAATTGGATGGAACAAATCAACCCAAGGTACGTAGGTCTCCAGGAATGAGATATGCAAAGACGACTGCGCAAATTCCCGACAATTATACTCCAGGAATTCCAGCTTTAATGTATTCACTGGTGCTCCGTTCTTGTGACGCTACAATGCAGGTTGTCATCCGGTCCCGGAATGTCCCACATCGTATTCATCTTCCACGAACTCTACGAGCACCACCAGTTCCCCACACACACACGTGCTAAAACAGTGCACTAGGATGGTTCCAACTTCGCCTCTTTCACGCTGCACTTTGGCTCATTCGGTTACTCCTCACCAAGCCCAGCTGCGGTAAGCCCTGTCCAGTATGGATGAGGGAGAGCAGGCGAGCTTCCTCTCTCTTCCTCTACAACTCGCTTTCCTCTTCTTATCTTGCGCGGCGAAACGTCGCAAAATTTCGTATAATCTCCCTTTATGGCGAGAAAATTTAAACGAGCCCAGGAGTACTTGATACAATTAGCCGACGCGTTGCGCAATGCAGGTAGAACATTCTGAAGCAGAGTACAGCTGGAAAGCCGAAGAAGCCACGAGGTAGAATGTGAGAGAAAAGAGGAACAAGGGAGAGTGCAAAGTTACGCAGACTTAGGGCACACATACATGCGAAAAGCAGATGCACTTCAGCAGCTTTATCATCATATGAACTTCAAAGAAGCTCACACAGCACAATTTTCGATCTCTTTATATCACCCACTATTTCTCTCTCCATCCACATACTTCTCTCTTGTACATTTCGGCTTTGGCACACGAGGGTACTTCGCCTGCGTCCCTTGCAGGCGAAGCGTTGAAACACTAAAAGCTCAGGACATCCCTAAAGCTCAGTAGATCACAGATATGTGACTAGACACGAGCATGGTTGCATATAGGAATTTAACGGAACGTTCGCCTGTATTAATTACCTAGCACTACGAGCCACACTGTATTACTTCAAAGTCCATCCTCGTCGATATTTTATCAGCCGCACTGGAACGAAGCTAGGCGCAACCAACATCGGACACTTCCGAGAGCATCGAACAGCTCCGACGTCCAATTAGATTAGACCGACTCGACGGGAAGCTTTTATTTTATTACCGATCGAAATTGGCAATTTTCGCGAGTCATCCCCCCGTAGATGCTCCGGGGGGAGGGGGAACGAGAGCTAAATTAGACCGCGTCCGATCGGCGCACAAAGGACCCCGAGGAAATGGATAGGTGGTATACAGGAAGCTGCTGTACACTGCGCACTGTACAAGGTCATTCGTTAACGTGTATTTCTGTATTTGTCAAATAGTCGAATCTGTAAGCGAACGTTGCGAGGAAAATTTCACAAGGGCTTAGTACCGTTGTCCCTTGGACGGGGTGTGTTCCGCCACGTGTACTGCAGTCACGCTCCGTTTGTCTAGACTTAATTTAGTGCCGGAGCGAACCGCCACGTCCCCCGACAAGCCATCGACCCGTAACACTTGGCAGCTCGACACTGACGTATAGTTTTCGCGCTCTCGCTCCTGATCGTTAGCACTGATACGTATGTATACATCGCGATGTGCCACTGCTCGTTAGGCGTACGCTCGGTGAAGTGGAAGCTACACTTCGGACCTTGATAAACACGTTCCTAGAGTTTCTTTATTCTTTCGCATACGTGTTTATCTCTCGTTTGTTTGCTCATACTTTTATTTTTATTTTCAATTTCTTCGGGTAAACATTTCGAGGGGCCTCGTATTGACTTGACCTGGACTATATTGGCAATTGAGATCTTGGTGATTACGGAAATTGGCAAAAACAAAGCGACTACATATCGAGAAGGCTCGTTTCAGCAAAACTGTTTTTCGGCTCGTTAGCCGGCACGCAAACTCGTGGCTGAGCGGTCACCCATCCAAGTATGAGGCAAACTCAACGCTGCTTACTGAAAAAAAATCCCTGAAGCCACAGACCGATCACACGACGGATACTGCTGGGTTTTTTGTTATTATGTTTTGTTGGTTTATTTATTCAAATTTATTCGAGTCTCGGATATGTATGAAGGGTACTGCAAACCACCCCATAACGGGGAGGAATATCTAACGGCGAGTTTTCTTATTTCATTTTATTCCGAAGATTTTTAACGACGTGCGAAAATAACTTGTATTTTTTAAAACTTCCCTCCACATTCCACGTGCTTGCCGGCATTGCGTGGATGATTCCCCGGGCGTTTGAACAGTCTCATCGCGTACTCCACCTCGCACTTTTTCGATTTTTCAACCCTCGCAGGCTCCACGTATTTGCATGGAATATCCGGCATAACTCGGCGAGTCTCGACTTCTATTTTTATCCAGGGGTCCGAGGAATTTGTGGAAAATTCCGAATCATCGCGGAATACGTGGTATCGTTTCAGCCACGATCTTTATGGACAATTGCCGAGCCATTGGGGGTCTGGTTTTATCCCGGAGGAATGACGATTGAAATTGCCAAAAACATCGGCTGTTACAATGATTTCATCGAAGCTGGTCGTAAATCCGCGTTCATCACTTTTATGACCATTACGAATGACAAGAATGACAATTATCAATTTGGGGGTTCTGTCTAGTTGTAAAAAGCGAAAAATCACTTTTTTAATCCAGAATATTTTGACAGTGCCTAAATGATCTTGTAAACGTTCCCTGAAAATTGCAAGGGGATCGGATTAAACGTGATAGTTCTATAGGATCTTATGTTGACGACCGTCGGAACGCTTGGAGCGTTTCTTGAAACTTTAAACCCCTTTTTCTGGAAAGTAAGTTCTCAAAGTCAGTGACCAAAATATCTCTAAAACTACTGCATTGACCTTTCTGGATTTTTAGGATTTTTTAGTACAGTCGTGCTGTCGCTGAAAAACCCCGTAATCGCAAAAGAATAGAAGGCCAGTTTTTTGACAGGTGATTCTGTAGATGCCGCGGGTGCTAAATCCAAGTTTGCCTAAAAATCGGGGTGTAGAGTTTTTTTAGGGGATGAAGGGGGATGGGGGTGAATTGATACCAAACTACAACTCCTACGTGGTCGGTGCCGTGAGACAAAATCCTCAAAAAAATCCGGGCTTTAGGTTTGTCCACAGCACCGAAGTCGTGGAAGTTCATTTTGGGGGTGAAATTAAAAAAAAATCAGTTTTCATTCAATAACTCTTTAGGAAAAATTCGTACACTTTTTGTTCAAATGGCAACGTTGTAGCCCTTGAAAAGACGCGTCGATCGAGTATTTGATCATCACTCTCCGATACTATTTTCACCCCAAAAAAATTGTTGAAATACCAAAAAAAATTGTTTATTGAATAATTCAAAAACAATCGATCTTTCGGGTATGGTTTAAATGTACGAAATGTAGAGAATGATTTTCTCTATATTTCCGTTTCTATGGACCAGCCTTGAATTTGGATTTTCCAACCCCTCTCGGGGGTTGAAAATTCAAAATGAAATTCTGGGAAAACTATTGATCGCATGAATTCGCCGCCGTGAAACAATTTGTAGCTTAAACCCTGCACTATATTTTTGTCCACAGCGCGAAACTCGTATCTTTTTATTTTCGGCCAATAGTTTTCCACGAATTTCATTTCGAATTTTCAGCCCCGGAAAGGAGTTGGAAAAAGTAAAGTTCAAGGGTGGTCCATAGAAACAAAAATATAGAGAATCACCACCCCCAAAAAATCGATTGTTTTAGGATTATTCAGATTCAGATTTTCAGAGATTCAGAGATTTAGATTCAGATTTTCAGATCAGAGATTCAGATTCAGATTCAGATTTTTTGATACTTCTACAATTTTTTTGGGGGTGAATATATTATTGGAGAGGGATAATCAAATACACGATCGACGCGTCTTTTCAAGAGCAACAACGTTCTCATTTGAACAAAAATTGTATGAATTTTTCCTAAAGAGTTATCGAATTAAAACTGATTTTTCCAAATTCA
Organism: Ophion slaviceki; assembly: GCA_944452715.1. Lineage (NCBI taxonomy): Eukaryota > Metazoa > Arthropoda > Insecta > Hymenoptera > Ichneumonidae > Ophion > Ophion slaviceki. The sequence goes on along the minus strand of OX101794.1, from coordinate 13,997,819 downwards.
CCACACTCCTTCAGCCCCAAAATGAACTATTACGACTTCGGCGCTGTGGACAAAAATAAAGCCCGGATTTTTCTGAAAATATTGTCTTCCGGCGCCAACTTCGTGGGGGTTGTAGTTTGCCATGAATCCACCCCCATCCCCTAAAAGAAACCCTGCACCCCGATTTTCAGGCAAACTCGGATTTAGCACCGGCGGCCCCTACAAAATCACTTGTCAAAAAACTAGCCGTCTTCAATTTTTTTCCGTTTCCAACATTTAGCACGACTGTACAATTTTCTAGATGTCAAAATACAGCATTTGACTGAAGGATTTATTTTTCCGATGTGTAGATTCGTTCGATCTGATGGACGAAAAATGCTCACTTTTTTCGCAAAAATCGCTCCTCACTTTGAACACGCGCCATTTTGTTTTAAATTGATATTTCGGGAATTCCTTCGATTGATCACAGGATATACTAATACTCTAACGAAATCTGGTTGATTTTTTTATGTAAGATAACCTAGTTCAGAAGGGTATTGCTCACCGCAAAAAATGTTTTCGAGAGGAGCTTAGAATTAAATATTTCTACACACAAAAAATACAGTTTTTTTTAGATTACACTTTTTGGAATATTACTTTTTTTTAGAAATTTATCATCACGATTTAAAAAACAAATTTCAAAACTGAGCTTTTTTAAATCGTGATGATAAATTTTTTTGCGCTGTTTTAACCTTCGGTCGCGGCAGAAATATGTACTTCGTCGCGTGAGAACTTTATCGGTAATTGTACAAAAAAAAAGTTCGAACACGAGTTACCGTTACGGGCCGCGGATCCTGCCAAGAATGCTAAGCTTAGCGACGATTTTTTTTCGTCGCGACCAACCCTCGGAAACTCCGAGAAGGGAGAACGCCAATAGGACGTGGAAAGAAGAGGGTGAGTAAAATACGACGGGTATTAACCGATGCACAGTGGCGATAGGAAGTCAGCGACGAGGCCCTGCCAAAATTTATGCTCGTCGAACGGTGCAAATTATTGACGGATCGATGCTTTCGAAAAACTCAGTCACATGCATTTATATGTACGTATATTGTGCCATCTCCCGAACCACCCTCGGGACATTGAGATTACCTCAATATCCGGTAGGATAACGAGCCGCGGGTGGGAGACGGAGGGGGGGTGGTGCTTTGTCGAATGTTTATATCATTACTTCCCACCCACAGTCTGGTCTCAACATCCCTAATATCCTTCGTGCATTATCGTCGTGTCGTTTCTCATATCCTCTTCGTTCAACGCGCTCTCCTTCATCTTTTTTTCGCCCGTTCGCTATTTCGCTCTCGGAGGGTGACAAATGCTCCGAGATATTAGCGCCGTGGAAGCCGCTTTTGTGGTACATTACACGCCGGGGTAACAAGAAAAAAGATTATTAATGATAACGCTGGAAATTGTTTGGTGGAAAAAAAATTGCTAACCCTGCCACTTTTTTTCAACCCCCTCGTGGTCCTGTCAATTTTGCCACGCCGCAGTGATTCTTTTTTTTACGCTGAATAATGCTGACTCGCGAGGGAATGCGAAACGGTAAAGTGCACATTTGGATTTTTTTACGAATTATTTATCATTTGTACATGGAGGCTGAATCAATCAAACGTTTCAAATCACGTCGAAAATTCAAGCAGAGCGGAAATTTGTTGGGGAGTCCCCAGATCCTACCACATCCCCATAGGGATTTCATAGGGACGGCGCACGTAGGGTGTTCATATTGGAATCAACATGGGTCCCTGCTACTTCCCGGTTGACTTCGTTTGAGAATTAATTTTAAATTCACAACCGGAATTTGTTGGATCTCGAAAATGCACCTGCATTAGGGTGGCACAATTTTGAGCTCTATTTTTTTTCTCACCATGTAATTATCTTCTTTGAAGAGAAAAAAATTGTCGCGAAAGCTGCGAGTCGTCAAAAAATATTTAGACGTCACTCAAGGTTCCGAAAAATTCAAATTTTCATTAATTAATCGATGTTTTTTTTCGTCTGCTTCTCATCCCTGAATTTTACTCATCCAAGAATTTTTTAAATATAATTTTTTAATTAACCTCGCGAAAGTTCTAGCCGGCTAATGAATGTTTAGTGGTCGCTCAAAAAATTCGAAATTTCCAATTTTTTTAAGCCATTTCACTCATAAATTTGACGCTTTGTAAAATTTTCAAAACAATGAATCCTTTTTTTCTTTAGAAACAGATTTTTCAAATTTATCTCACTATTATAGCCCAATAATTATAATCTTTGTTCTCATAAGATAATTATTTAAAGCTCTTGTCCGTAAACAAAATTACAGGTCGTTTTTAAACTCTCATTAGTCAAACTGAGGACCAATAGTAGCTGTACTCTGTGACGAGCGATGCCATCAGACAATAATACATAATAACACATACCGTCTAATTGGTGTTTGTTACAAATTGTTATAATAAATTATCCAAAAAATGTAACACTTCTCTGTTTATTTATTTTTATCCTACACGGAATTATAGTGCATGCGATATTTATTTTTAGGCAGCAATTCTAAATTTCGAAATCCTTGAGCGACCACTAAATATTCATTGGCCGGCTAGAGATTTCACCTCGCGAAATTAATTTTTAAATTATGAAGCGTTAAATTCATGGGTGAAAAGTGAACGATGAGAAAACAAATAAAAATCGATTTTTCAATGAAAATTTGGATTTTTGGGCGGCATAATAACACATACCGTCTAATTGGTGTTTGTTACAAATTATTATAATGAATTATTCAGAAAATGGAACACTTCTCTGTTTATTTAAAACTATTCGATTCAACTAAACTGCGATTGTGGCTCCACTTTTTTGGGGGAAAAAACACTCGGAAATTCGGCGGATAATTATGAGATCTCGGGATTGAGTGGACGGATAAAAAAATAACCCGAACCAAACGACAGGGAAAAATCACATTACCCTTGTCAAATGTCACCAGATTTTCGATTCGTCGACGCGTTATCACGTGGCGTAGATTCAAAGTTCAAAAGTGACAGATAAAATTCCATCTAAGTGTATGACGAGTAAGCGGCGTGTTCGTCAGCGGGGTATACGTCTACTTTTTTATTACTTGGCGTCAAGACGCTGCCGCGTCTCTGGATAACAAACAACAATTACAGTGGATTTTCACTGATGTGATTTAAATCGTTTTTAAGACATACTTTTTGAGCGATTTATACTTTTTTAGGCTGTATTACGATATCGAGGGCCCCTAATTCTGACCACGCGATCTTCATATTTAACCCAAAATAAGACTTTTTCAAGAGCAGTAAAAAATCGGAATTCGACCCTTAAGGGGGTAAGCGGGAGTTTTTAAATTGATATGAGACAACATATTATTTGGTCATGTTTGCTTGAAACTTGGTATAAATACATCCAATACAAATAATTGAACATTTATTTATTTTGGTTTGTTTGGTGTATTTATGCCAACCCAAACAAACCGAAACAAACATAATTAAGGGGTTAAAAAGTAGTACCTGACTGTCTACACGCATCGAACAGCGAGGAAAACACATAGTGTTATATATATAAAATAAATTTGGTAAGTTTCAAGTAAATCTGGTCGAAAAATGTGTTTTCTCATATAAACGTTAACACTCCCGCTGAACCCCCTTAAAGGTTAAATTTTGGAAATGGCTGAAATACATGTTTAATTATTTGAATTTTAGTCTACTTATGTCAAGTTTCAAGTAAATCTGACAAAAAATATGTTGTCTCATACACTTTATCCCTGTTCGCCCCTTAAGGGTCAAATTTAGATTTTTAGCACTCGAAAAAGTCTTATTTTGGGTCAAATATGAAGACTGCGTGGTCAGAATTGGGGGCCACAGATATCGTAATATCCCTCTTTATAAGATCCACTCATATTGCATATCTACTTATTTTGTTTAGAAAATTCAACGTACAGAATGCGATGGGCACTAGTAAGTATTGCATTTTGTTCAATAATTTGGGAATCCTTCAGAATTCAAATTGGATTCGTACATTCCAATGAGGAATCCCGATTAAAATCCAATGTACGAGCATGACGTTTCAGTACAGGAATCCAATGCGATGATCCATTGGATCCCTATCAGGAAGTGAGGACGAGTATGGGAATTATCACGGGAAAGTACGAGTTGCATTAGAGCGGAATTCCCTACTCGTGGCATTTCACCCATTTTTTTCCCCCTGAAGCACCACCGCAGGGTATTTTTCTCCCTTCTTTTTTCGCCTGACCTCTTCCTGCTCCATTCCGCATTGTGAGACACGAAGCTTCTCGAGCCGGGATACAGCGATAACGAGACGCCTTTGCTCTTCTGACTTTCTCATTCTTCCCGAGAAAAAGGAAAATGTACATATACGAGAAAAACAGTAGAAACAGAAAACTCACGCTGCTTTTTGCGTTTCCTTCATCCTCGGGTGAATAATGCGAAGGGAGGGAAAAAAGAAGACGAGGGGTTGTTTTTGTTCTCCATGACATTTTTCCAACCTCGGCTTGTTTTCAATTCTCACGTAAGCGTATGTATCATAGCTATCAGCCCCAGAATCCAGAGTCATCGTCATCCTACTCGAATGTACTTTAAGGGCTTATCCTACTGTGATTTTTGAAAAAAAAAAAAATTCGTTTTTTCCTTTAGAAAACAGTTTGAACGGTCAAGATTAATATGGAAAAAATGCAGGAATGGCAGTTTAACGGTAAGACATGAAAATAAAAAAAATTCTCTCTAAACATGTGCTCGAAATTTAAACGCGTTTTTCTCGAAACAACGTATTCAAAATCTAGCTCCATCGTATCTTTAAAACTAATAAACCGATTCTCTTGAAATTTGAACCACATATTGTAAACATGATTCGCAAAAAGATGACCCTCGATGGTTTTAAAATTTTGAGTTTTACTCTTTTTTTTGCGCAAAACTGCGAAAAAACGCGTTTTTTAAATTACTTTTTTCGTTTTTCATCTGCCATTTTTTTATATTTTGATAAAACTTTATATCCGAGGGTCATTTTGTAGCTGGTGTCATACTGAATCTAATGGACTTTGATTTTTTTGTTTCAGACAAGCCGTTGCCGAGTTGTGATGGAGCTACCTAGCCCACCTATTTTTGAGACGTTACGTTAAACTATAGTTTTTGTACTTGAAAATGAATAAAAATGAAGTATTTTTTTATAAAATGTATTTCAAGACTTTATTTATCAAGCCCAACAACTTTTGTATTCATATCTTTAATAAAATCCTCAAAAAAAATCGCGAAAATAGCCTTTTTCATGGCTCCAAAGTGGACTGGCCCCTTAAGACCGAAAACCCGAGCCGGTACAGAAAGTTACGTTATATTTTACGTTTTTCCGACGAGCAAAATATTTTTTTCCAAGCCTCAAATCAATTTTCAATTTTCAATAATTCTTTGTGAGCCGCCATCGACTTTGTTTTAGGCCTGACGAAACCAAATATAAATCGCGGTCCAACACAAAAAAATTCGGAATTCACGAGCTACAAACCTCCGAAAAATCGCGTAGCTCACAGTGCCCGGTGATACATTGTACCCCACTCACCCCTATGCATGCAAAAAGGAAACGTGAGAGTAATGAGATCGTAAAAGTCCGCAAAAGGCCATACGAAGAAGCCTCTAGAAATTTAACGAACTATATCTATCTAGCCGGGTCAAAAAATTGCATTTTCCTAAAATATTGTGGCAGTGGCTGGCCCGTGTGTGAGACGCCGACCGTTTATCTCGGAACACAATTTTTCAAAACGCCACGCGGCATAACTCCCACAATTTTCATTCTATTCCCTCCAAATGTTGAGCACATCTTTAAAATAACATTCCGAAGTGAAATACGTACGGGATTTTCCATGAGTCAATTATAACATGAGTTATTAACGAAAGACTGTCCTTTTTCTGTCGAATATTGAGTTTTTACTTTAAATGCTTGTCAATTACACAAAAATTCATATTTTCAAAATTCCCTACGTATTTCTCTAGCTATACTCTTGTAAAATGATATAATTTTTATTTTTTTTCCAAATTCCAACTTGCGTCAGTTATACTGCGTGCCGCAGAGCGTCTCAAATTTAACATGCCTCGCGAAAGAGGCTCCAGCGTTAGCATTTTGTATAATTTGTTAGTATAATTTTTTTTTTCACTTGAAGATATGACTATTAACATCCTTGAATATTATTATCCTCTTACTTGTCCTTGTACCGAAAAAAATTGCGAAAAATCACTTAATTTCAGACGTTTGCAGTGGTGGCCCTTTTTTCTCGAAACACTGTTTTTTAAGTCGGTGGACATGATATCTCGAAAACCACTTGATGGATTATCTCCAAATTTACAGGAGATTTGATGAGAAACATTTGAAGGTCGTTGACGATCTCACTTTTTTCAAATCGATCTTCATTTTTTAATAGTTACGTAAAAACAACGACTTTTTTCATAGATTTTCTTTGCTCGAGTTTCAATTTGTCGCCACGGTGTGAAAAAAAAATTATTCTAAAAATCGACGATCGCCAACGACTCGTACTTATTGTGAACTTGAATAACCCGTTTGGTTTTTAGATTTCGGATGGACCGTTTAAGCTGCAGAGTGTCCACCGCCAAACGGCGCAAAAAATGTCATCATCTGACGGCGGCCTCGTTTTTCTTGTTTTTCTGCATTTTTTGGGGATTTTTTTTCAAGGCTCTCATTATATGTACCTTTGCGTTAAAAAATGCGTTTCTTTTTCACCAACCGTTTCCCAGCAAAAAAAATCAAAATTTTGCCATTTTTCAGGCCTCTAGGTAGATGTAGCCCCTCAACAACGCTCGTTACAATTAGATGCTTATTAAAGGATCCCTGATATTATTGGAGTGGGTGTCAGAAATTCGATCGATCAATATTCAGAAGGACCGAAATTTCGAATTCATTAATGACGATCCAATATAGATAGATCAATCTTATGATAGTCTGTAAAATTGTTCATAAAAATTGGGAATACAAATATCTCGAAATGAATTCATAGCGGAAATAAATATAAGATTTAACACAATAATGAGAGATATAATATCGACTTTTCGGTATAAACGCACCGAACAATTCGAGACGACAAATCATCGAATTGTAAATATTATGATGGTTTACAATTCCGAATTCATTAAGGGGTTACCCCCACTTGCGATTTTGAAAATATCGATTTTTTTTATTGCATTTTTTTGAAGTTCAATTTGAAGTGCAGTTTTTTTTGATGCCCGGAATAGATGACTCTATGTAAGTTTACAAAAAAAAATATTTTCTTCATGTAAACTGAAATTGAAACTTTAAACGCGTTTTTCTCAAAATGGCATTTCTGAAGTCGGTGACCAAGATTACTCGAACACTAATGAACCGATCTTCTTGAAATCTTGCAGGCTTTTTTAATACATAAAAATGTAGTCTTTAATCGTTCGATTTTTTTTTCGAAAAAAATGCCCGTTTTATAGCCAAAAACGGCCGTTTTTTTCGTTAAAATCGAACCATTAACTTTGACTGTCCGCCATTTTGTGAAAAATGAATATTTTTTAAAATCCTTCGATTAAAGACTAGTTTATACTTATATTTGACTAAATCCATCCGCATTTTTTTTTCAGATGATCCACTTCGCCGCAATGTTGGTCACCGCAAACCGTGTATATAAAAACATTATTTCATTGACGGCCATTTGCCACTAAACAACGTAATATTTTTCAATAAAAAAATTACTGAAAGTTCTTCAAGATGTGTTCTTTAAGATGGTATATTGATCGATTAAAAAAGTTTTGTAGTTTTCTTTTAAAAAATTCATGAAAAAGGCCTTTTTTGCGCTACAAGTGGGGGTAACGTCTTAAAGCAAAGGGCCAAAAAGTCTATTACTTAAAATCGCGATAGGCCGAAAGGCGAAGGGTCTGGATAGCGAACACTTATTACGCTTCAGAATGAAGTTGGCAGATGGCGCTGGCGGTCAGTCTATTGTCACTCAAATTTGTATTCTCGATATGTGGCTTTTTGCTACAGATGGGATTACCAATATTAGATAATCACTTTTTTCCATTTCAGAGATATGAATGTTGTAGATTGCTCGAATCTGTATTTGTATGACTCAAACTGCTGACTATCTGAATACATGTTCTCGAATAAATGAGCTCTCGAATAAATAATCCCTTGGTGCAATAGTTGTTCGACTTCCCCATCGGTTGAGGGACAACATTTCGAATAATTCGACCTTCGTTATTTTGAGGTTATAATTCTGTCATGTCAAAATCTTTGTCGTTCTCTATTTGGCCATTCGAAGCATTGACCCCCACCCGTGATGGTAGGCACCCAAGAAGCGATTGGGTGAAAAGACGGAAGTAATGCGGAGGGAGTGTAAGAAACGTCAAAGGGGAAGATCATAGTTCCGGCTTAAGATCTCCCTAGGTGTATCTTCGAGTTTATCATCGTCATACTTCCTTCCAAGACCTCAACCTTCCTCTCCTTCATGACGAACTCTGCTAGATCCTTTTCATCAATCTTCCGTCCGCTATGGTTGTTGATTCGGAAAGCGAGAAGCCAAAGGGGCCCATACAAAAGGGCTCTGCACCACCGGAGGCGATTCGAGGAGATGGGAAAACTCAAACAAGTTTCATGAACATGCGAAAATGCACATGAATCTGTACGAGCCTCGAAACTAAGTCTTCCGATTTACTTAGTACACATAAGTCCGATCTAAGCACATGTACACCGGATGCTCGGAAATTCCAAGACTGCCAGTTTATTTCGAAAAATACACATCGAACGAAAAAACGGCTCACAAGGAACATCACGTTGGTGTCCTCCACCGATTTTGTTGAAACTTTTTTATGTGGAAGAGTATCACAAACTAAGAGACGTATCTTTTTATCGGCGTCAAAACGGTTTCTAGGGGTAAAACACACCCTCGTAAATAGGGGTGTTTTTCGTCGATAAGGTTATCGTTCTCATCTCCAATGTATAGTACACAAAAAAATAAACATTGTTGCAATATTAATTTTTTTTAATATCTCGTACCGTTAAAACGTCATCGACGAAAAACATCCCCATTTTTGAGGGTGAGTTTCACCCCTTAAAACCGTATTTTCAGGCGACAAAAAAATACGTGTCTCTTAGTTTTTGATACTTTTCCACATAAAAAAGTTTCAACAAAATCAGAGGAAGACACCAAAGTGATGTTCCTCGTCAGTGCAAAAGTTTCTTCACATAGTAGGCTCATTTTTATGGAAGTGAAAAAACAAATACCTAATAACGAATTGCTCTCCAATTATAGACATTTTAACGTTGTCCAATTGCTAATTGAGTATTTCGTTAAAGAGTCTCCAACCCCCGGACCTTTCTTTTCTTCCAGAACTATTTTCCTCACCTGCACCGGAAATCGAGAGGGCATGATTCCGCGTATGTACATAGAGTTGCATGGCGGAAACTGTGGGGATTCCCATTTATTATTTGTGAGTGAGGAGCACAGATTTTGCCATGGGGATTGGCCGTTGTGCGCGTAATAATGCAACGTCACTGGAGCTACCGGAGGGATGTACTCGCGCGGTCGCGGAGACGTTTGAGCGCGAGTGGTTAATCGAATCAAGCAAAGTGCCATCGCCCGAGGGAAAATCTCGTGACAAGAGTAAGAGAGCGAGAGAGAGAGAGAGAGAGAGAGAGAGAGAGAGAGAGAGAGAGAGAGAGAGAAGCTCCAGTAAGGCAATGTACAGCATTGCTACTACTTCACATTAATACTACTACGAGAAATGCTTTTGCGCTGTACATCATTCACGTTGACGCTACGTAAAGGGGGTTGCTACTTTGTTGGGTGAAAGTTTTTATTTTGCTGTATCGGGTAGAAGAGGAAGGTGTACTCTGTAGCATAGCAAATTAGGTGTAAGGATGAAACGCCTCAAGCTTTTATTTATAGTCACATATAGGTGACTTGGTAAAAAAAATATTGTCTACTTTTTAGTACATTAGATTAAAGCTTGTTTAAAAATATATATATATATATATATATATTCCACTTGTTAGTAGATTAAATAAAAGCTTGTTGAAAAAAAAGTTTACCTCTGAAATTTTTGCAGAGGGACTAATCCTTCTTAACGCACCGGTGTTATTATTGATTGATTTTTCAGGTGAAATCCTGGAGAACTGTGATAGGTGGCATCAATCATAGATGTTGGCCCGACACCTATTAGACTTTAGCTTTTAACCTATTTTACTTATTGGACCCTTTTAACGATTGTGCGATCTGAGAGCACTTAGAGCCAATTCATATGTTCTCGTGCACTTTCCATGTATTGTCACCTCTAAAATGCATGTTTGCAAAATATCAGAGCTCCAAGTTCTTGGGAATTCCGTAGAATATCGTTTTTCCGTTTTGCATCTCACAGAAAGTCAAGTTATTTATTGAGTTATCAATTTTTTTAAAGTCGAATCACGCATTGTCACCTCTTAGATGCATGTTTGCAAAATTGCAGATCTCTAAGTAGTCGGTAAGTGGGTGAAATATCGATTTTTCATTTTGCATCTCGAAGGAAGTCAAGTTATATTTTTATTTATTTACTTATTTTTTAAGTTTAATCATGCATTGTCACCTCTCAAATGCATATTTGCAAAATTGCAGAGCTCTAAGTAGTCGAGAAGTGGGTAAAATGTCGATGTTCCGTTTTGCGTCTCACAGAAAATAAAGTTATATTTTTATTTTCTTATACTGAATCATACATTGTCACCTCTTGGATGCATGTTTGCACAATTTCAAAGCTCTAAGTAGTCGGTAAGTGGGTAAAATATCGATTTTCCGTTTTGCATCTCGAAGAAAGTCAAGTTATATTTTTATTTAAGTTTAATCATGCATTGTCACCTCTTAGATGTATATTTGCAAAATTTCAGAACTCCATGTAGTCGGTAAGTGGGCGAAATATCGATTTTCCGTTTGGCATCTCACAGAAAGTCGTTATATTTTTATTTATTTACTTCTTTTTTAAGTTTAATCATGCATTGTCACCTCTTAGATACATGTTTGCAAAATTGCAGATCTCTAAGTAGTCGGTAAGTGGGTGAAATATCGATTTTCGGTTTTGCATCTCGAAGAGAGTGAAGTTAAATTTTATTTTTATTTATTTTTTAAGTTCAATCATGTATTGTCACCTCTTAAATACATGTTTGCACAGTTTCAGAGCTCTAAGTAGTCGGTAAGTGGGTGAAATATCGATTTTCCGTTTTGCATCCCGAAGATAGTCAAGTTATATTTTTGTGTATTCACTTATTTTTTAAGTTTAATCGTGCATTGTCACCTCTTAGATACATGTTTGCAAAATTGCACATCTCTAAGTAGTCGGTAAGTGGGTGAAATATCGATTTTCCATTTTGCATCTCGAAGAAAGTCAAGTTATATTTCTATTTATTTACTTTTTTCAAGTTTAATCATGCATTGTCACCTCTTAGATGGATATTTGCAAAATTTCAAAGCTCCAAGTAGTCGGTAAGTGGGTGATATATCGATTCGCCGTTTTGCATCCCGAAGGAAGTCAAGTTATATTTTTATGTATTCACTTTGTTTAAGTTTAATGATGCATTGTCACCTCTTAGGTGCATATTTGCAAAATTGCAGATCTCTAAGTAGTCGGTAAGTGGGTGAAATATCGATTTTCCGTTTTGCATTTCGAAGAAAGTGAAGTTAAATTTAGATTTTTTATTTATTTTCTAAGTTGAATCATGCATTATCACCTCTTAGATACATCTTTGCAAAATTGCACACCTCTAAATAGCCGAGAAGTGGGTGAAGAGTCGATTTTCCGTTTTGCATCTCACACCAAGTCAAGTTAAATAAAAGCTTGTAAAAATATTATCATGTTCAATGAAGGCCGCTTTGTAAACATACCAAATTCTAACATTCTACATTTAATATTCTTCGCATGAAGAATTGGCGAAAAATCGAACATTGTTGACCCAACAAACTAGAGACCTCCCTTTGAGTCACGAGCCGTCTGTCACAGAGTGCCAGGTACGAGGACTTCAAAGTCTTTTGTGATTTGCTATCATCCATATAGCAGGAAACAGTATGGATTCACTTTTCGAATTTTGAGGACGATACATTACAGACGGCTGACATGGGCTGAGAGGAATATTGGAGTTACTCAAACGGTAACTCCCTGGAAGTAGCATTTAGCTACTTAGGAGTTGAGCCTTCTGCACGCTTCCATGAGAACTACGTCGGGAAATATCACCTTGCAAATCATGCCCCCGAGTGACTGACGCTCCTTCGTAGCGATGAATGATCACTTTGGAGTTGGAATGAGAATTGAATTGGTGAGTGGATGTGGAGACCATTGGAGGATAATTTAACAAATTCAAATTCGAACGTCCCGATATCCAGTTGAAAGTTTTGCTATATGCGTAAGATCAGAAAGTTAGCAATAACAAGGACGAAGTTTGATTGAGGTATCCGCTGTCGACCGTTGATGACATTCAGTTGGAATCTCAATGAAAACTCATTCATGGAAAGACGAAGAGAAGGCAGTATGACGACATGTGCCCAGCACGATGAATTGCTATGATTTTTCATTGGAGAGAAACTTTCAGTGCCTCTGATTTCCATTCTTGAATCTCTTCAGCAATGTGTTCATTCAATTTGCAAAAATGGATATTCTTATCACTTTCCTCAGGGTATTCAAGAGTCAACATTACGTGAATAATCGAAAGCTACCCTCAGGTTGGCTGAAACGATTTTTTTCTATTTGAATTCCAGTGTACCTGTACCCAGCTCATATTCAATTTACTTTTTTTCTGGAACTCTTCCATGTGAAAACAAGTCGAAGGGAATTACCGGAGCGAATTCTTCGCGGACACGAAGTCGGAACACCGTCCCGACTGGTTTGCATTATCCCTTTCGAATGACCCTCAGAATCGTCGCGAGGACGTTCGAAGATCGAATGGTCGCACACGTACAGTGGCGAATCCTTTCAGTATACTCGGTGCAAATCCCACCGGAGACTCGTCTCGTGTTCTCCACGATAGCCGAATCGTCGTACCCTCTTCGGGTGGACGAAACGGAAAAAAGAAAGAATCGAGGGAGAGAAAAAAAACAGTCGAATCTCCAAGTTCGAGGAAATTTCATAGTCTCACCTTCGTCACAGGTGTTTTCGATGCAAATTCCTGATTACGTAGCGCAGATGCGAGACTTCACGTGCATAGACTCGAATCACAGAAATCCAATTTTCTTCTCACCGACGTTTACAAATTTACACGTCCACCGGTCAAACGAATAGGGTCCCGATCTCGCAACTTTCCCAAATGAAAGGAACGAAATTGCTTCTGCATAAAATGAGCTACGTGCTGCAAATTGAGTTCGTGGAAACTTGCACGCACGAATTATCCAAATGAATAAATATTTACACCTTCCGTCGAGATTATTTGACTAGAGAAACATTCACGTTTAAGGTGTCTTCTCACTTTAGACGCTAAAGAAGGCTATTTTCATGCATTTTTGTAATAGGTTTATATTATAGATATTGATATAAAAGTTGTTACACTTAATAAATACACTTTCGGAATGCATTCAAAAAAATTGTTTATTCAAGTCACTATTTATAGACGAAAATGGTAGTTAAAAAAATGTCCTAAAAAAATTATAGGTCTGCGCTGTTGATGAAATCTCAGAGATGGATCATCCGAAACAAAAAATCAAACGGTTTTAGACTCAGTATGTTAATAGCTGTAGCGCATATCATACGATATTCGATAATATGCAAAAATAACAATATGGCGGAAATTTTTCGAAAAAAAACAACAAAAACGTGTTTTTCATCGTTTTTGGCAACAAAACAAATAGTAAATATCAACATTTAAAAAAAGCCTTGATATGCGCTATAGCTATAGTTGTAAAGAACATGTGGTTAAAATTTCATAAGGATCGGTTCAGTAGTTTCGAAGATTTTATCAATAAGTCGTCGAAAAACGTTGTTTCGAGAAAAACGCTTTTCAAGTTTGTTTGGGTTACATAAATACATAAAGAAACGTTTTTTTTTTAAATTTCGAAAGTGTATTTATTAAGAGTCACAACATTTATATCAATATCTATAATATAAACCTATCAAAAAAGTTCATGAAAATAGCCTTTTTTGGCGTCTAAAGTGAGAAGACGCCTTAATGGGTTATGCCTAGTTGTAAAAGACAAAAACAGCTCATTTTTGGCATTTTTAAAAATAGAAAACCGTGATGATACATTTCTACAATAAAGAGGCATTGAAAAAGTGTCCTGAAAAACACTCTGGAAATCCTTGTGTACAAATATTGAATTGTAATCGGCACACAGCTGGTTTCAGCGAAGAACCAGGTTAACTAATATCAAATAATATAACAGATTTCGTGAGTATATCAATCTATCCTATGATTAATCGAAGAAATTCCCAAAATATGAGATTAAAAAAAGGCGCGTGTTCAAAGTGAGTCTTGATTTTTGCGAAAAAAATGGGCTTTTTTCGTTCATCAGATCGGAGTTATACATCGTCGGGAAAAAATCCTTCGATGAAATACTATTTTGTTACATCAATAATTCTAGATAAAGTCCTAAAAATTTCAGAATGATCGATGCAGTATTTTTTAAAATATTTCGCTCGCGAACTTTCAAAACGTACTTACGAGACAAAAGCGTTCAAAGTTTCGAACGACGCATCGAGCGTCCCGACGGGTGTCGCCACAATAGTCTATAAATCTGTCAATTTCGATTCAATCACCTTGGAATTTTCAGGGTGCATTTATAAGATGATATCCCGTCGAAATATATTGGTTTTGGAAGGAGTGATTTTTCAACTTTTACAACTAAGCATAACCCCTTAAGCCGCAATAAATGTACTCGTCCTGTGACAACATTTTCAACTCATCAAAATAAATTGCACCTCTATTCGAAAATTTGTTTTCATTCCCGGCCTATTTAGATCGTACAAACGAGTCAATGTTTATTCAAGAAATATCACGCGGAGCCCGATTCGATATGGACCCACGACATTGACCAGTCAGAAAAACATCGCACAAAAAATGTCTATAAATCGAATCATCATCGAATAAAATATAATGTCGAATTATATGGAAAAAATCATTTTAAAAATCTTTGCACTGGTTGTGAAAAACAGTAGTAAACTTCGATAAAGTTCATTAATGAAAACAGAATCAATATCAGACCTCCATCCAGATTTTGTTGAAATTTAGATATGTTATAAAGCACCAAAAAGTAAGCGATACGTATTTTTTTTATCGGCGGAAAAACGATTTTAAGGGGTGAAACCACCCCTTAATATAGAGGTGGTTCACCCCTTAATTTTTTTTTGCAATGTCACTATAGTGGATTTTTCATTGCTTCG
Source organism: Ophion slaviceki (assembly GCA_944452715.1). Taxonomy (NCBI): domain Eukaryota; kingdom Metazoa; phylum Arthropoda; class Insecta; order Hymenoptera; family Ichneumonidae; genus Ophion; species Ophion slaviceki. Next base: position 13,982,469 of record OX101794.1, on the reverse strand, counting down.
GATTAGAAGAATTTTCGTTTTTGTTTCAGTAAAATCGGTTGACTCCTTGTGTGTGAAACTGCTATATTACCCCTAGAGATGCTTTTTTCGAGGGGTGGTTTCAGCCCTTAAAACCGTTTATCCGCCGATAAAAAAATACGTATCGCATACTTTTCGGTGCTTTATAACATATCCAAATTTCAATAAAATCGAAGGGTACCATCTGAGGGATGTTCCTTGTAAACAGAATCATCGTATGACATTTGCAAGGCTTACAAACGGAGTCACCCGTGTAACAAACGTTGGTCACAAATTGTTCCTCGAGGCTTGAAGGCTTCGGAAAATTGAGTAAACATCACGGGGAAGCTCTACGGTGCGTTGAATATGTGAAAATTGTCGATCGAAACGTCGATGAAATCTGCGGTCGCGAATATTCACGCTAATGAGACTTTACAAATTGCATTGACGTCAGCATCCATTTATTCGCGATCAAGGGTTATGCGCTTTTTGCATGTGCAAGGAGAGAGAGAGAGAGAGAGAGAGAGAGAGAGAGAGGGATTAAGGTCGGAAAAATCTCACTCTGAAGGAAGTCAGATGAACTCTCACGTCAATATCAACACATGCATCCGCAACTTGCCTCCGCACGCATAGCTTCGGGCCCCGAGGGGTGACTGTAATTGCGATCCACTTTGACGAAACCTCTAATTACGCAACGCAATTACGTAAATTACACGAGTGCAATGGGTCCTCCTTCCTCGCTACCCTTCGGCCACATTAAATGATGTACATGAGCGCAACATTAGTGCTCGTGTTGCCCCGAATGATATCGTATTTGGCGTATGGGGTATGGGGTACCGCATCCAAAGGTACGCGGACATGTATTATGGCTCTTTGGGCTGTAGGGTCTCTCTCTCTCTCTCTCTCTCTCTCTCTCCCTCCCCCTCCCTCCCCCCCCTCGTTTCCGCTGTATCTAACACCAATTTGTCTTCATCCGCGTATCCCTCGATGAGGTACTGGTCAAATGTGGAAATCCGGTGAACCGCCCGATATTTAGGAGGGTTCGGAGGAGGAACCTCGAGGGGCAGAGGCCGCGAACAATCGTAATCATCCGGCACGGCAAATAAAAAATCGCAGCGATTGAAATAAATTAATTTGAATTCGGCAAGCGGGGTTGCAACAAATTTTTTTCGACACCTCGAGAAATTACTTTCTCATTTTTCTTCCGGAACATATTGTTAACGAAAGCAAACCCTATGGGAATGTAAAATGAATCAATTCCCTGAAATGTCGATAATTTTTTGTAGGCAAAAAGGGGGACGGAGGAAACACATTTTGGGAACGAGCTAAGGATTCAATTTTTTTATTTTTTCACTCTCGAAGTGAACGATTCGTACATAGGGGAGATCGACGAGAGTGACATACACTTTTCGGACACCTTCCAATTATTGACACGAATAAAACTACATAATAATTGAGCAAAAAAAACTAAAACTGAATAAAAATTGCAAAGAAGTTTGTGTGGCCAATAAATAACCGCAAATGTTTGTACTGTGCTCGTAGAGTAGATCAGCTGAGAAAGGAGACAAATTATTACTTCTTCGCGATGTGAAAATTGTGAAGTGGGCTAAAGTGGGCTAAAAGTGAAAGGAAAAGAGTCATAAATGCTCGTGAGGCCATCCGAAAGAATATTAAAAAATATCGTATATAATAATCATCATAAGTATTATTATCGTGAAACGATAAATAATAAAAATTGTTATTAATAATTATTTCAATAATAATCATTATTGCTTATCATAAAAGTTATAATTATTATTTATAATAATAATAACTATTATTATTATTTCCGCCCAGATTGGCGGAAGAGGAATGGAGTACAAAGTACTTAATAAGCCGAATGCTTTATTAATAAATGAAATATCAAGTTAAAACAATGTAGCAAAAAATAACTCGTTCCCCAAGCGAGACTGTTCCTGATCAGCAAAAAAACGTCGGCTCTGTCTCTTCAAAGAATTTTTTATCAGTCAAGCAGCAATAAAAAAAGTCCCCGTTACTCCAAAGAGCTACCGTAGTTTTACCATTGCAGGTATACGACGATCCGAAAAAGGGTGCGAGGCATTTGCGAACCCACTGGACAAACCGCGAATCGCGCCAAAACCGTAACTGGCAGTTTTCCCAAAGATTTGCAAAGTTGTCTGCGGGAGAATGGGAACGAAGCGATATGCCGCAAAAGCTCGCTGCAACTGCCGTGCGACCCTCGCGGTCGACCGAGCGCAAATATCAACCCTATTCTCCAGCCAGGTGGAAAGAAAACGCTTCAAGTATGGATTTGCTCTCGCGCTCCGAGCTGACATAACGCGAATGTGAGAAAATCCAGGCATCTTCGATGAATGCCTGAACAAAAAAGAAACGAATAGCGATGGAACTCACGGCAAAGCGAAAGAGAGGTTCTTCTTTAAGGCTGTACGTCTCAATGAATTTGAATAAAACATATTTTCCGCTCGCTCTGAATACGGACAAAAAAATACCCGAGACCTCGTAATCAATCTTGCGAAAGCTCCGATGCCTTTTGGAACGCGGTGATAGCCGTCTCTTAAACGACAAAAATTCAACACTTTTTCACGAAACTATCGTATTTTTCATACGAAATATATACGTATATATGAAGAAGCCTTGCTGTTTCTAATCGACTACAAAAATTCCCTCTTCTCTTTCCTTCGTTTTTATCGTTTCCCTTTTCTGTCGAATTTTAACAATTATTATTTTGTTTTATATTTTAAACCATTTTTTAATTTTTTATTGAATTAATTTTATCATTTATTTCTATTAGTGATATCATTATTTTATTCATTTATTCGTTTTACTTTTCTTTTGACTACATCCAATGTGAACAAAATCGTCTATTGTTGTTAGAAAAAAATATGCAGAACCTTTAAGGAGCTGACATAATTAATTTTGGAACGAGGCCGAAAGAGTTCCAATCGTTAACAACGTTCCAAAAATCAAACAACCACCAAATCATCTAACAATTCGAAGGCATTGTGCTCAATTCAGCATAAACTCAAACAAATCTCGAACATTCTGTATCATCGCAGAAAGTACCAATAAACGTATATCAATCAAACTGAACCGTTCGGAAGTTCGAGAAAAAAATGTTGCCTGCTTGTTGCAACCGGCAATAACAACCGACCTAGTTAACAATTATAATAAATCTAACTTTTATTTAATACGATTACAACTTACAAGTTAAATTACCTTTGTATAAGTTTTATCTCACCCAACTAGAATTCAACTAAACCAGTCTTCTACAGCCAGTCTTAAATCGCTTAGGTATATAAATGATTATTTGTGAAATCAATTATACATAAGTTGTGTAGTTCGAACATAAATAGACAATCTATTTAACAAAAACAAAGTAGGCACGTTATTTGTGTAGATGATCCCTAGGGATCATCTTCTACACTTAGAAGGAAATTATCTTGCTCCAAATTCAACATTTTCAGGTCCACGATCCACAGAACCGTTTTTTTTTTTTCTAAAAAAACGGTACTGTGGATCGTAATCAAACTACACAGGGCGATCAGCAAGGAGGTTAAAAAGGTCCAGAAAATCTTTCAGCTCGGTGGTAACATGTTGACTTAACCCGATAACAATCTTAATAGTTTCGTCGCTATTTAAAATGATCATCTTACCTCATGTGATCAACTCGTACACCCTTTCCCTATGCTGTTAAGGGGCCAGTCCACTTTGATAATTTCACAAAATCGAAAGCAAGCAAGACTTGAAGAAATCGACGATAATGAGCAATCAGAAGGGATTTTGTACAGCACAGGAATTGCCGATTGAGTTTAGGTAAGAGTTTTTCATAGTAAAAACTTCAAACGCGTTTTTCTCGAAACAACGTTTTCAAAATCTAGCTCCATCGTATCTAAAACTAATAAACCGATTCTCTTTAAATTTAAACCACATATTGTAAACATGATTCGCAACAAGATGACCCTCGATGGTTTTAAAATTTTTATTTTCACTCTTTTTTTGCGAAAAACTGCGAAAAAACGCGTTTTTTTAACTTTTTCGTTTTTCATCTGCCATTTTCTTGATTTTTGATAAAACTTTATATCCGAGGGCCATTTTGTGGCTGGTGTCATACTGAATCTATTGGACTTTGATTTTTTTGTTTCAGACAAGCCGTTACCGAGTTGTGATGGAGCTACCTAGCCCACCTATTTTTGAGGCGTTACGTTAAACTATAGTTTTTGTACTTAAAAATGAATAAAAATGAATAATTTTTTTTTTTTATGTTTTTCAAGACTTTATTTATCAAGCCCAACAACTTTTATATGGATATCTTTCATAAAATCCTCAAAAAAAATCGCGAAAATAGCCCCTTTTTCGTGGCTCTAAAGTAGACTGGCCCCTTAATAGCTTCGTCACTATTTAAGGGAAGGGTAGGGGTTTCAGCGTGGAAAAAAAACACTTTTTTGCGATTTTTTTCGTCTATATGGATAGAGTAAATTTATTGAAACCTTTTGTACATTGTTAAGTATCATTTCAAGAACATTCCGTGAAATTTGTACGCGAAAATATCCACAAACAAGCCGGTGACAAAGCTTTTCCAAGAACGCCTTTGGAAAACACAATTTGCGGTGTTCACTGTATCTCAGCTAGAAATTATCCGAAATCAAGCACCGTTAAAAATTGGTCAAAGTATCATCAAATCTTCCCCCCAACGGTCTTTGATAACTTTTTTTTCATTTCTAAATTTTTGGTGGTCATGTAAACTAAAAAGTGATATTTTTCACGAAAAATTCCGCCATTTTGGGAGTGGAAAAAGCCCCTCGATGTAAAAAAATCTCAAACTAACCGTTGGGGGGAGGTATTTTATATGTAGAAAGTGTGTACCAAGTTTGAAATCAATCGGTCATGTAGTTTTCAAATGGCAGTGAACACGGACTGAAAAAGTGGTTTCGAGAAAAACGCGGCACCGGCTTGTTTGTGGACATTTTCGCGTACAAATTTCACGGAATGTTCTCGAAATGACACTTAACAATGTACAAAAGGTTTCAATAAATTTACTCTATGCATATAGATGAAAAAAATTCGCAAAAAAGTGCTTTTTTCACGCTGAAACCCCTACCCTCCCCTTAAAATGATCATCTTACCTCACGTGATCAACTCGTACACCCTTCCCCTACGCTGTTGATTCGCGTATCTCCAAGCTCAAAAGACTCGAAACACATCTATACAGTCTCCGATGTCGTTCCGCTTCTTACCACCTCCCATGAAAACTCAACCAATGTCGAAGGCAAGATAAATTCTCGTATTTCAATTAAATAATGCAGCACATATATTTACGTGGCGTAGGCACATTTGATGGCGAAAGAAGTAATGCGCCGACACAACACGTCGAATGGCTAAAGCTGCACGGAGACAGGCACATTCAGTCGCGTCGTGAAAGGGAGGATGCATAGGCGGACAGTGGTAAAAGCATCCAGACACATCCGAATAAACATTTGGTCTGAATAGGGAGGCTAGAGCGGTCTCGGGTGCCAACGATGAATGCGATATTCATACGTGTCCGTGTCCCTGTTTCTCCGTCTCTCTTTTTAGCTCTCATCTCGTGAATAGCCCCACCGATGACAATGCGAAATGTTTGCTGAAAACTCGGGGCGTCGCGAGCGCGTGCACCGGGAGTTGTTTTCACCATGTGCCAATGCCAGGATGCACATGTGCCGTCGCGTTTGTCCGTCCATCCCGCTGTCACTCGCCCTCTCTGTCTCTCTTTCACTCCGACTCAGTTTTGGCCTCTCAAGTCTCAGCAAGAGATACATTTCGCGCTCCATTCCAACTGACGGCTTCCAAGCCCGTGCGTCAGGGTGACCAGCACGCTGTTCGTTTATTCTCTTTCTCTCGCTCGCTCGCTCGCAATATTCCAGTTTTATTTGTCGTTTGCCGCTTCACGACCGCCCAACTAGACATTCAAAGCGGTAGACGACCGCAAAATGGGTCACTGATGTGACCAACAACCGAAGGAGAAAGAGAGAGACAGGTGGAAGTCGTAAAACGGGGTCAGGAGGCGTTCCTCTTTATGATGAAAATGGACTTCGAATACAGACCAAATGACAATTTGACTAAATAAACCAGCAGTCCCGTTTATAGCCCACCACGGTCATTTCTGTTCGTCCAATTCTAAAATCTCTGCACTGCTCGAAATCAACCATCTTCGCGCCTATATTTACGAACGGACGACCTCATTGATTTCAGTCGATCCTGCCGTTACACCCATCGGGATTCCTAATTTCGTTTTCGCATTTTTTAATTCGAAAAATCTCGGGCATCCCACCTTTACAACGACCTATCGATTTTGGCCTTGCTAACGCTTGAAGCCCAGCAACGTAGCTTAACGGGTTACCCCCAATTGTAGCGCAAAAAAAGGCCTTTTTCATGAATTTTTTTAAAGAAAACTACAAAACTTTTTTAATCGATCAATATATCATCTTAAAGAACACAGCTTGAAGAACTTTCAGTAATTTTTTTATTGAAAAATATTACATTGTTTAGTGGCAAATGGCCGTCAATGAAATAATGTTTTTATATACACGGTTTGCGGTGACCAACATTGCGGCGAAGTGGATCAACTGAAAAAAAATGCTGATGGATTTAGTCAAATATAAGTATAAACTAGTCTTTAATCGAAGGATTTTGAAAAATATTCATTTTTCACAAAATGGCGGGCAGTCAAAGTTAATGGTTCGATTTTAACGAAAAAAAAACGGCCGTTTTTTGGCTATAAAACGGCCATTTTTTTTCGAAAAAAAATCGAACGATTAAAGACTATATTTTTATGTATTAAATAAGCCTGCAAAATTTCAAGAAGATCGGTTCATTAGTGTTCGAGTAATCTTGGTCACCGACTTCAGAAATGCCATTTTGAGAAAAACGCGTTTAAAGTTTCAATTTCAGTTTACACGAAGAAAATATATTTTTTTGTAAACTTACATAGAGTCATCTATTCCGGGCCCATACAGAAGTATGGGCCCGGATACTTATACTTAAAAAAAATGCAATAAAAAAAATCGATTTTTTCAAAATCGCAAGTGGGGGTAACCCCTTAACCCATTACTGTGACCCAACCCCTTAAACCCAGACTCCACTTTTCAGAAACTACATTTTTCAAGTCAGCCGGACTCATCTCGAGTTTTGGCCGATTGACTTGACATTTTAACTGGATATTTACAATTACGTTCTGCATAGAAGTGCGTAAGATTTTCTCGATATATTACATAGTTTTTTTTGATAAACAATTTTCGGACGATGTTTTCTTGAGAATGTTGAATTTTTATTTAAAAAAAGCGCTGCTTTTGCAAAAATCGATATATCAAAAAAATCCTACGTACTTCTGTAGCTATTGACATGTATAATCGAAAGAAAAAAATTTCATTTACTGTAAATTAAAAATTGCAGGTGCCGTTGGTCCGGCCGCGCGCTGATGAAAAAAAAGCTTCATCGAAGAAAAGCTGTGCAGCCGCCATTTTGTTTTATATTACTTTGAAAACAATAGTGTATATAGTTTATGATATGTACAATAAAGGACCTTTTTCAGAATTTTAATTTATTCCATTGTCCCGCTGAAAAAAATTCTCAAAATATGCTTATTTTTTCCCGGCTACAGTGGCCTTACCCCTCAAAGGGGTATCCCTCTCTGGAAGCCCAATTTGAAGGGGTAGAATGATGATTTTTTTTCTAGCAACACATTGGTTGGAATAAATTAATTTTTTTCCAGCATGTTGTGCACATGTTTGTGGTTGAAATGTAATTTTTTCGGATAGAAATCTTTCAAAGTATTCGTGGTGCTGCAGTTGGCGTTGCAGTCCTCCAGCGGCGAGGCTCGACATGACGGGATCTCTACCAGGCTCCAATGTAATTTGAAACGAAAACAAAACGAAGTTTCTTCAAATGCACCCAACTGGCTATGGGTTCACGATCCACTTTTCGAAATTTCGAAAAATACGAAAAATGACAGCTTCTCCAAAGAACACCTCATTTTCTCTTGAAAAACAGCATGCTGACGTCATTGTTATTAACAAATGGTTTATCCAATTAAAAAATGCGATCGTGAACCGAGAATGACTACTGTTTGAACGCTAACTGTGCAAATTCAAGTCAATAGTGTGAAAGTTACTCAATATATCAATCCCGCCGTGTCAAGATATGAAGTTTCGAGATAATCGCGTTCAATCTCGACGGATCGCGGTAAACCCGATGCACACTGTTCCACTAAAATAAGTATAACTTCGTCAATTTTTAGAATTTCAGAATCCGGTTGGTCTTCAAATATTCTTGAAAGTTCACACTGTAACAATAGGCAAGAAACGATTTTTTGAAGTTCCAGAGACGGCTGGCCCCTTGAAACAATATACGTCATATGAATTCACCAAACCGCTTGTCTGCAATTCAGCGAAGTTTGCTCAGATTTGAAATGTTACTCTACCCGTAAAGCTCGTTGACAAACTTCGTGCTAATCACTGACGAAGGCAACCTTAAGTGTCGAATGACATGATCGCCGACATGCCAACATCCCCCATTCGTAGATTAATAGCGACGGATGTTGAAACGCCTCTAAATGCGGCACCCCGCTTGATTGGGAATTGACGGAGGATGGAGGAGACAGTTACCAATTACAGGGTAACTCGTCGACGGAGTGTCAGTGCGACAGGTTGATGACACGCAATGACGAAATCCTGGTACTTCCCGTGCGGAAAACTGATAGGGCATCCCTAATAAAAATTAGGGCCTTTCAGGGCTTTCCTAGTGCTTTCCCTAGTAGGGATTTCCACAATGGGCCCAGACTTGGCCATTATCGGGATAAACTTGTAGGGATTTCCACAATACGCCCCAAAATTTCCTCCGGCACACAATCCTCATATTACGTACGATACAAAAAAAAAATACATAGAAAAAAAATGAAAAAGGACTTTATATGAACAAAAGAAATCTAAAATGAAAAAAAGAAGCAAAATGCAGTTTAAAAACGCAAATGTGAATAAAACTGCAATAGACAAGGAAAAAGGGGACAAAACCGAAAAATTCAACAAAAAAATTACAAAACTATACAGAAATGAAAGCGAGAGGGACAGAGAGAGAAAGGTATATTTCCATGACAAAATCCAGTGCTATTAAGGGGTCTTCTCACTTCAGACGAAAAAAAGGCTATTTTCAAGAATTTTTAAATAGGTTTATATGATAGATTTTGATATAAAAGTTGTTACACTTAATAAATACACTTTCGAAGTACATCTGAAAAAAAATTATTTTAAATTAAAAATGTATCCAAGTCACTATTTTCAAACGAAAATGGTAGTTCAAAAGTGGCCCTAAAAAAATTTTAGGCCTGCGCTGTTGATGAAATCTCGGCGATGAATCATCCGAAACAAAAAAATCAAACGGTCTTAGATTCAGTATGTTAATGGCTATAGCGCAGATCATACGATATTTGAAATGTTCAAAAATAACAAAATGGCAGACATTCTTCCGAAAAACAAAAAAAAACCTGCTGTTCCACCGTTTTTGGCAAAAAAAAGTAAATATCATAATTTAAAAAGATCCTTGATACATGCTATGGCTATAGTTGTAAAGAATATGTGGTTAAAATATAATGAGGATCGGCTCAGTAGCTTCGAAGATTTTATCAACAAGCCGTCGAAAAACGTTGTTTCGAGAAAAACGCGTTTAAAGTTTGTTTGGATTACATAATTGCATTTAAAATTTCTTTAAATGTATTTTGAAAGTGTATTTATTAAGTGTAACAACTTTTATATCAATATCGATAATATGAACCTATCAAAAAAGTTAATGAAAATAGCTTTTTTAGCGTCTAAAGTGAGAAGACCCGTTCAAGCGTTTATATTTACAATTAAAAGCAACACCGCGATAAGCAGCTGAGCTGAGAGTCTTAACCGAAGTTTACCAAGCTTACAATATCTTCTGAATCATCCTGTATATACGAATAAAAAACTGCGAGGAACCTCGCGAACCAATGATTACTTTGCCACTAGAAGCGCCCCCTTTATATTCCGGAAAGGGATGAAAATGTTCGAACAGAATACGAGTGAAGGACGTGCCGTGGGACGAAAGCAGAAACAGGATCCGGGACCCATTCTCCATTATGCAGCAAGTTAAACACATCCATATTGATAAGCTGCTTCGGCGGACGTCGCTGCTTGACTCTTCAAACCTGGTGAGCAAGTTCTCAACCCTCGAGGTATATATATATATATATATATATATATATATATATATATATATATGTATACTCAAGGTTTATAAAAATACGACCTGTCTAGAATCGATGACAAGGGGTAGTACAGCACATTATGTATCGTCTTTTTATGCGTTTTTACATGATGATGGAGTTTGCATCGTTGCGAAGTAATGAATGTTTCGAACTTCTTTTCTTTTCACTACCCAAATTGTTTCGTAACTTCAGACCGCATGCTGTCAGAGATCACAAAAGACTTCAGACGATTCTGTCGATGCTAAAAATAAAAAATACATTTTTTTCTTCGTCAAGAACTTTACGACGAATTCCCTGCACATTTCCTCAGGCGAGTTTTTTTATTGTGACAGACATACCGTGACGTTTCACCCAGACGTATGAAAAAAGATCAACGAAAAACGTAGTTCATTAATGAACTAACGATAAATCGTTCCTCCGAACAATGAATTTATAGTCTCGAGTGCTACCAACGAAGATTCATCGAGAACAAGCATTTTACTTTGTTCTAAATTTTTTTCTCCTTCGAACTTTTTGAAAATCCACATTCCCAAAAAATGGTACTTGCCTCGATAATAGGGGGTTTCTATTATGGTGGACTGTTAAAAAGAGGAATTGAATCCCTCTTGGTAGGGGTTGGACATATAAAAACGAAAAAGGGCTTACTGCGGTCTGACGCACATTTGCCTATACTACTTGAAGCGACGGAAGTCGATAATTCAACTGACCGTCCCAAGAGAACTCGATTTAAAAATATACTTACATTGTGAATTTAAATGGAAACAAAACATAACGAATCTTGAGTTGAAGGCGAGGGATGGCGAGGCGGAGCTTTTATCGTCCAGTCTATATAAATTTCACATTCGTTATTAATTGGCTGCCTTCCAGTAATTATCGACTTATTAATCGTTTCAATGCGTAATATTATGCACACAATGTCTACCTATCCTCAAGTCCTCATAATAACCCTTGTACAAAATTGTAAAAGTCAGGAATGTACCTGTACCTTCTCGTTTAAAAAAAACATCAGGACCAACCCCGGATGTGTCAAGTGTCCCTACATGCACCGTGAGCGTTCGAAATTGGTCCCGGAATGAACACCTTTGTATACAGGGTGTCCCTCTTATCTCTGCCACCCGAAATAACTCGGTAATTATCGACGTCACAAGAAAATGTTCCAGACAAAAGTTGAACAGTATGAAGGGGGCCATCGAACGCGACCAATTTTTTTTATTTCGGTGGAGGCGCTGACTCAGTGAAGGTCACCTCCACTCTTTTTTTAATGGAACGGTAAATTTTTTTCAACCGTCTTGTGGAGCACCTCAAGTCGCATAAAAACATTAGTGGGTCAAAGTCTTTCAACGTCATTCAAGGTCACCGATAAAATGAGATACAAATCTGAACATCTCGGATGACTACCAAATATTTGGTAGTGATCCGAGATATTTATATTTGTATCATTGATACTGACCTTGAATGACCTTGAACGACTTTGACCCGCTAATGTTTTTTATGCGGCTTGAGGTGCTCCATAAGATGGTTGAAAAAAAAGTACCGTTCCATTCAAAAAAGTGGAGGTGACCTTCACTGTGCGTTAGCGCCTCCACCGAAATAAAATAGATTGGTCGCCTTTGATGGGCCCCTTCACACCGTAAAACTTTTCCCTGGAATATTTTTTTGTGACGTCGATAATTGCCGAGTTATTTCGGGTGGCAGAGATAAGAGGGACACCCTGTATATATATTCGTATGTGTGTGTGTGTATATATATATATATATATATATATATATATATATATATATATATATATATATATATATATATATATATATATATATATATATACGAACCGTAAAGTCTCAGACTCGTGGTCTCTGCTGAACACTGTACGAGCAAAATTGTCCTGTAATTAAGAGGTAATTAAGGAGACGGAACCGTGGGGGATATTGCATCGAAAGTTTTGACCGCAACCGGAAGAGTCAGAATTGGAACTGTGAGAAGAGCGAGTAGTATCGTCAAAGAAGAAGTTTCGCGAGCCATTAGCGAAAGTGGAAAGTCTCCGGGATAACCGTGCAGCTGTGCGGAAAGCTGCCGGTCTCGGCCTCAAACTCTCACCGTCCTTTCGGTGTTCTTTTTTCGACGCACCTCTATTCGTAACCGATATATCC
>OX101794.1:13930049-13967549 GCA_944452715.1 Ophion slaviceki | reverse complement strand
CTAGATTTTACTGATTAATGAATGTGAATATTAATAAAAACTCGTCGTCACTAGAAAAAACTAATTCTAATAAATTGAATCAGTTAACCGAAACAAACCCAAACACATAAACTGTTTCCGAATGAGGCAATAGTTCGGGTTTGTTTGGATTTCTAACCACAAATTCTAGTTTTCAGTGGAAAAGAAAACTAGTACGGCAAACTGGTTACTAAACGGCTTCGTTTTGGCTGGTTTTTTCTATTGGAAACTAGAATTTACTGCCAGATAAATGTAAATGTTAGTTAAACTCTTTTTAACTAGGAAAAATTAGGTCTAACGAAATAAAAGGGTTAGCCCGACTAAACAAACTCTTCCCGAATGCGGTAGGAGTTTGGGCTTGGTTGGGTTTCTAAACATAAATTCCAGTTTTAACTACGAAAAAGTTGTACAGCAAACTACTCACTGAACGCCTTCGTTACGACTAGTTTTTTCTAAGTAGAAACTAGAATTTACTGATAAATAAATGGTAGTGTTAGTTAAACTTGGAATTTCGTATACCCATGTATTTTGACTCGCTGATTACGAATATGATAGTGAAAATATCCGCAAATTAGATTTTCAAGATCAAAACTCACAAAAACTTATTTTTTCGAAAGTTTTTCTACTTTGTTTTAATAAATGTTGATCGTGGAGAAAAATGTTTTCCACAAAAGTTGTAGGCTATAAAAATATTGATCTTTTATGTTCTATGAAGTTTTTTTTTCTAAAACCATTATGTTTCGATGAAAATGGGATAAGTACATTCCGCTAAACTCCATTACTTTTGATATTATCTACTCACGCACTTTACCGCGGGAAGGTTGAAGTTTGTTTGGGATTGTTTTTTGTGCTGTGTGTTGTTTGGGTTTGTTTGTTGTGTGTTGTTTGTTGTTTAGGTATGCGTATAGTGTTAAAGATCAAACTGCAAACGCAAGTGTGTGAGTAGATAATATCGAAACTAATTTAGGAAAGGAGTTTAGGAGTTTAGGAAACGTACTTTTTGGAACATTATCCCATTTTCCGCGAAACAGATTGGTTTTAGACGAAACTTGTACAGAACATAAAAGATCAATCTCTTTATAGGCTACAACTTTTGTAGGAAATATTTTTCTCTAAGATTACCATTTAATACAATAAAATAGAAAAACTTTCAAAAAATCAGTCTCTGTGAGTTTTGACTTTGAAAATCAAATTGGCAGGTATTTCCACCATCGTGTTCGTGATCAACGAGTAAAAATCCACGGGTGCACAAAATTCTAAGATAATCAGTAGTACGTCTTTTTCGGGAATGAAAACGGCGTATATGAAGGTCTAGGTAAAACGGGTTTAAACTGATACCGGCGAATATGATGTTTCTTGACAGAACCGCACTGCTGCACAAGTGCATTATTACGTTGTATACGCGCAACTGTCAACCCTCAAAGTTTCCTGCAACGTCTCATCCCAGTGCGCACAGTGTGTTAGTTACATTATTTCCGTGGACCCTTCCGAGGTTGTGGTTCGCAATGCATCCGTCGCTAGTCATTGCAGTCTCGAAGGCACCTACATCTGCAATTCCGCTGTTCGTTGATGTTGGAAATCGCGCTCGGTTTTTTTAATCCACAAGTGGAGCGTAACGTATCTTGAAACAAATTCCTACGGTACGCTCATGATATTTTTCCCGCTCTTCGGCGTATCATTGCAATGGCCCCATGCCACGATACGGCGGGATGCAAAAAATTAGACGAAAACTTCGAGCGGAATGTTTGCAGTGCCTGTAGAAATCCAATAAAATGGCAATTTCGTCGGATAGTCGAAGCTGAAGTACAAGTCTCCGTTTTACGAAACCTCGCTCAATTTCTCACTCCATTCGAGCTGCTTTTTGCTTTTCCCCTTTTCCCCAAGGCCTCCTCTGCGATGTCAAATATTGCGCGACAGCGGAAACATGAGCGATGCAAACGTTTTTATACCTGCAACTACCTCCGAAGAGAGTCAACAAGCGGGACCGCAAAAACATCGCGTATGAATATACCGCGTTTATTTCGGAGAGCGCGTGTACGAGAGAGAAAAAAAATACACGAAGCACCATATATCGGAAGACGGAGAAAAGAATACTTCCGTCAAATGGCATCGTGCATCGACGCGAAAAGAAAAACGGAGCAGCAAGGGGCAAAAAAAATGCATTCAAGAGTCGTAGGAAGATAAGCGAGAAAGGGAAGCGAAAGGAAAACGAGAAACCGGAAATTGGCCACGCTGGGAAAGTTTGTTTACCGGCCTCTCTTTCGTCATAAGCTCGTTTCACAAGCATGCCTCCTGCTTTTTTCCCCGTCTGTGTATTTTCTGCTGTTACTTTTTTTTCGCTCTTGAGACCAAACATCCCTTGTTTTTTCATTCCCGATGTGTGCTCCCCGTGGCAAACTCCTTGCTGGGCCACAGCCTGAAATTCCCCGTGCAGAAATGTGACCGGGCATTCCCTACTTTGTGTTCGGCCCTGACCAGACTTGCCTTGCCTGATTTACCTGCGCGGGCCCTCCCATGGAGCGAACCGGGAAGACCGCGAATTCGTTTTTCACGGCTTACCCTCTATGATTGGAAATGACAACCTTCTGGCCGGGATACATTGCGAGCAAGTACATCTTCACGCAATGTCTACCCGGCCAGAACATTGACATGTTCTGAAAAGCGGAGTCTGGCTTTAAGGGGTTGGGCCACAGTAATGGGTTAAGGGGTTACCCCCACTTGCGATTTTGAAAAAATCGATTTTTTTAGCGCATTTTTTTCAAGTATAAGTATCCGGGCCCATACTTCTGTATGGGCCCGGATTTTTGGTTCCATTTCGATTTTTTTTTCGATTTTTTTTTTTCGAAAAAAATGGCCGTTTTTTTTCGTTAAAATCGAACCATTAACTTTGACTGTCCGCCATTTTGTGAAAAATGAATATTTTTTAAAATCCTTCGATTAAAGACTAGTTTATACTTATACTTGACTAAATCCATCCGCATTTTTTTTTCAGATGATCCACTTCGCCGCAATGTTGGTCACCGCAAACCGTGTATATAAAAACATTATTTCATTGACGGCTATTTACCACTAAACAATGTAATATTTTTCAATAAAAAAATTACTGAAAGTTCTTCAGGATGTGTTCTTTAAGATGGTATATTAGTTTTCTTTTAAAAAATTCATGAAAAAGGCCTTTTTTGCGCTACAAGTGGGGGTAACGCCTTAAGAACTAAAGAAAAGCTACTTTGCTTTTCACCACATCAAAGATATTTAAAATTGATTGGGATGGAACTCATACATCTGTTGTAATTATATTCATCATCAAAAGCATTGATTTTATCAATGATGATAGACGAGAATAACAATGCTTATCATAAATACCGGGATTGCGATAACTATAATGATTCGAGCATAAAGAATAGCCAAATTATTTTATGAGGCAAAAATTACGCAGTTCATTAGTGGTTTTTGAACGCCTTGTCGCCATGTCGGAAATATCAATGTTCTGGCCGGAAAGACATTACCTGAATGTATTTCGCCAATAATCCGCCAGATTATTCTCCTCGTACTATCGTACGAGGATGAAAGTTCGTCCTGTGAGTTGTACCACGTACATCAGTGCTATACTTACAGCGTGCACTTACGCTTATGATTTTGCGATACATGCGAAATAACCCTTTGCACTCCAGGCCTTTTTCGCTCGGATAGTGATCTGTGTACATTTTTCTGTCTCTTTGCCAATCAGGAAATGCGAGCAAGCGTATGTATACATTGATATACTACCTCAGCAAGTAGATAACCAACAAACAATATGTCGTCAAAATACTAAATTGAATCCAATCCTGATTTTACCTCCTCAAGGATTCCAAAAACATTGAAACGTCATTTTTTATTTCCTCTTTTATTCCTAGTTATTCCCCGATCTATTCCCTACAACTTTCCTGGCCATTTACCGCTTGTACTCCAGCCCGTCCCTGATGAGTTCCTCAGAAAGAAAACGGCGGATCGGGACCTAGCCTTAGACCCGTTGCATTGGGAACCCATTCCAGTCCGGAAGGCCCGACCAGAGCCTGATTTTATCCAGGGAAGGCAGACCAGGGCCAGTACTTTTTCCCGACTCAAATTTCTACACGGGTTCCTGCAGCCTCCCGCATCACGTCATTCACCACTGCCCTCGCCACTCGAACCAAGTTTATGTTCGTCGTACATTGCTGACGCTCGAAAGCAGCATGGAGAACAAGTTTGCGGTATTCGAAGTTTGGCCGCAAGCTCTCAGTTCCACGGACTGTATATCGATACTTCGATAATCCGATGTGCGGTGGCCCTTCGAAGGTCGTCTTACGGTGGACGGACCGGGTTCGTGCAATGTCTCGACGCGCGGAAACATCCTGAGAAGTTGTAGTCCATTTTGTGCATTGAGATCAAGTGTATTTGACTGCCTCTTCCGTTTGGAATTACATCAATCAATTTGATGTACCCGCTCAAGGGTCCTATCCAACGTGAGGAATCTTTCAATCCAATACTTGGAGGGGGGACTAGCTCGAGCTCCGAATACCGGACGAGAGACTGTTTCACTTTCGGATAGCAGTGGAAACCCTAAGTACAACCACCTGGCACAGATTTTCCAGTTTCCCTGTGGTCTCGTGCCCATGTAGCAGAACATGCAGCAAAAACTACCCGACTGGAAATTTTGCTACGGGGCAGACCCAGGTCGAACTTGACATGACGTATTCGACATGCAGTTACGGACCTGGTCAGTATACCTTTTCAGGCCCTGATCCGGCCGCCGTATCTATGCCTGAAAAAGAAAATTTTAAATTTCAATAATTTTGAATTGAAAGAATCTGGTAGTATTTTTTGTTTCCATATGCTTTATTTATACTGGACTATGAGTTCACATAGGTAGGAAGTGACGAATAGCGCTAATAATTTCGAAGCTTCCTTTGCCAGCTTTGGGGGCGGGGGTCGCCAGAATTGTTTTACTTGTAAAGGGGTCATGTATCCATGAAGGTTGAAAAACACTGCTTTGAGAAAATGTCAAAAAATCGCCGTTTCACCGGTCGCAGTGGTGTCTCGAGATGGACGTATAAAACCGTAAATATGAACATTGGGGTCACGGATACGAAAAAGGAGCAAACGGGCTGAGCAATATTCCCTTCGAATAATCTATTCAGAGTCGTAACTGAGAAAAATGGATATTGTGAGATAAATATCGCTGGAAGTTATATGTATATGTGTTAAGTACAAAAACTTTATCGAACCCGTGAGGGATCGTTCATCAATTTATATCAGCTATCTTTATAGATCTGCCAAACGTGTGGCCGAATGACCGAACGCTGAATTAACTCTTCATTGGGTCGGAACGAGTTTCGTCATTCCACAAATAGCAATTAGAGCTTGGTCAGACTTTGAGGGTAGTATATGTCTACGTATCCACATATAGACACGGGTAGACACGAAGAATAAAATTCGCAAAGACGTTTGCGATGCCTGGCGCGCTTATCACCCTCATATCGCACTCTGGACAGCTGCCCCAGATAACGGATGGCCTACAAAGAAAATATTCGTCCGGGCCAAATTTCCAGCTTATCCGCGTCACGTGGAAACTCCGGAGTAATTTAATCGGACAACTCTGCGACGCTTACGGACAGCTGACTAGTTGAAAAAAATTGGACGGTTGCGTGGAATGGACAATGTCAAAGTTTGAAATGAAATTCGAGCTTCGGCAAAGCGAAACGCCACACGTGAGAAAGAGAGGGGAAAAAATGCATTATGAGAATTTCTATGGTTTGTAAAAATTAAATTTCCATCGGGCTTTAGGATGACAATAAAACGTTCGTTTTTCCACGGTTTCGCAACTACGCTGCGGAGGTATTATTGCTCCGGGTCCTTCGTTAAAATTGCGCGGAACCGATTCTGCGGATTTGAGGCAGCGAATGCACGAACTTTCGAACAACTGTTAAGGGTGGAGCTTTCCTCCCTCCTCTCGATGAATGAAAAAAACTGTAGCGTGCCCATCCGTGAGCAAACCTTTGGGGAAAAAAAACGAGCGAATTGTACATCCGGAGCTTTTGAAACCGACAAAAGGACGAAGAGAGAGAGAGAGAGAGAGAAGGGGAAAGGGAAAACCAGAGAGAGAATGGATCGGCATGGAAAAGTGATAGTCGCGATTTTTATGAAAAAAGTGGGCTGAATATTCGATTGTTCGATGTATGACTGGTACAAAGAGTTTTTTTTTCGATTCGAGAAATCCGTGGAGCTTAGGAACAAGGTCAACTAAGCGAAGATCGAACGAGGGAGAAAGAGAATGAAATGACAGCAACGTTGACGTTTGCGTATCCCTGCGAATGAGTTTTTGTTTTCCTCGTCAAACCGGAAAACCGCCCGACTGCGCCGCGTATGCAAAAGCCCAGTTCATGTTTGCGAATCGGGAGACCGGAAGACAGAGAGAGATAGAGAGAGAGAGAGAGAGAGAGAGAGAGAGAGAGAGAGAGAGAGAGAGAGAGAGAGAGAGGAAAGAAAAAGGATTACGGATGAATGGAGCAAAAAAAGTGGAAAAAATTCGTTCGAAAAAACTTCTTTCAGCCTAGCACAATAATATCGCGATGCGAAAAGATTATTTCCGTCTGTGCAGAAATCGTAGGAGAGGGATGCAAATTTCATTGAAAATGAATTCTGCGTCCTCATTAGTCTCGGGCAATTCACCGAGTAGTGCCTATTCAAACGAAGCTACCCGGTTATCCCTACCTCGTTTGGTATATAGGGCTTATACGATGTGCGTACGTATTGACCTATGCGTGCTTTATATTAGGAATACTCCGGCATAAATATATATACATTATTCACATGCTTAATTTTACCAAATGATGAAGATCCAATTAAACACTTCGGTTCGATCAATTAGCGATATTCTAACGACTGCAGCGCTGTTCCACGTGTAAGAATATTTTGCGACCTAATTACATGACCTGGTTATTGATTTACCCTCCTAGAAATTTCCCTCGCCTGGACAAACAATATTCCGCACAATTATCGTTGTATCTTTTTTCAAGTAACTGAACGTTAATTTTTTCGTACCTTTGTTTCGAGAACAACTGGTTGAGATTTATTTTTATTTCAGTCTTAGGTATTAAAAATTGGAGACATCATTTCTTATCTCAAATATTTGGTCAAATGTCTCACCGATGAATGTAAAAAAATACTGATTTTTTTAGACGTAGGTACGTGCAATAGAAATTCAACTTCGAAGGTTTGAGGAATTCTACTCTGTCGTTCTCAAGATTTTTTTCAACTAATTAATTTAGCAATTTCTTTAAAAAATTGTAAATTTAGCTGCAGGATGACTATTGCTGACATATTTACTCCACTTATTAAAAATAAAATTCCAGCTGAATTCGCGATTCTTCGTAAAAATATTCAATAATCTAAAATAGCATTAATTTTTTTAAAAATAAAATCGAGTGGATCTTTTATCAGACGTATCTACTCGTACAAAAATGAGCATCCCTTAATCTTTATTGCCAAAACGCTGGAGCCTCATCAGAGCCATATAAGTCCATTGCTAACCCCATTTTTGTCTTTGGCTTGGATTTATTCATGTTTTAGTCTTACGTATCAAAGATTGAGGACACAATTTCCTATCTAAAATATTTGTTCGAACGAATTACCCATCAATGTAAAAAAATACTGATTTTTTTTTACGTATCTACATAGAATAAAAATTCAATTTCCACGTTTCGAGAAGTTCCGCTCCATCGTTCTCGAGATTTTTTTTTTAACTAACCAATACAGTAGTTTTTTTCTTCAAAAATCGTAAATTTAGCCGCAGTTGATGGATCTTGCTGACATATTTAGTGCACTTATTAACAATGAAATTCCAGCTGAATTCGCGGTTCTTCATAAAAATATTCAATTGTGCAAAGTTGCATTTATTTATTTTTTCGGATAAAATCGAGTGGATCTTTTATCGGACGTATCTACTCATACAAAAATCAGTATCCCTTAATCTTCATTGCCAAAACGCTGGAGCCTCCTCAGAGCCATATAAAATAAATTCTCCCCCCATTTTTGTCTTTGGCTTAGGTTTTTTTTCTAGTCTCACGTATTATAGACTGGGAACACAATTTTCTATTCTCAATATTTTTCTCAAATGCTTCACCCATCAATGTAAAAAATACTGATTTTTTTGGACGTAGCTACACAGAATAAAATTCAATTTCGAAGTTTCGAAAAACTCCGTTCCATCGTTCTCGAGATTTATTTAAGGGGTTACCCCCACTCGCGATTTTGAAAAAATCGATTTTTTTATTGCATTTTTTTGAAGTATAAGTATCCGGGCCCATACTTTTGTATGGGCCCGGAATAGATGACTCTATGTAAGTTTACAAAAAAAAAAAAAATATTTTCTTCGTGTAAACTGAAATTGAAACTTTAAACGCGTTTTTCTCAAAATGGCATTTCTGAAGTCGGTGACCAAGATTACTCGAACACTAATGAACCGATCTTCTTGAAATTTTGCAGGCTTATTTAATACATAAAAATGTAGTCTTAATCGTTCGATTTTTTCGTTAAAATCGAACCATCAACTTTGACTGTCCGCCATTTTGTGAAAAATGAATATTTTTTTAAAATCCTTCGATTAAAGACTAGTTTATACTTATATTTGACTAAATCCATCCGCATTTTTTTTTCAGATGATCCACTTCGCCGTAATGTTGGTCACCGCAAACCGTGTATATAAAAACATTATTTCATTGACGGCCATTTGCCAATAAACAATGCAATATTTTTCAATAAAAAAATCACTGAAAGTTCTGCAAGATGTGTTCTTTAAGATGGTATATTGATCGATTAAAAAAGTTTTGTAGTTTTCTTTAAAAAAATTCATGAAAAAGGCCTTTTTTGCGCTACAAGTGGGGGTAACGCCTTAACTAACCAATTCGGCAGTTTTTTTTATTTTTTAAATAGTAAATTCAGCCGCAGTTGATGACGCTTGCTAACATATACCCTGCGCCCATTAACAATAAAATTCCACTTGAATTCGCCAATCTCCATAGAAATCTAAAATTATCCAAATTACATTTTTTCCGAATAAATTGAGTGGAACTTTTATCGTACGTATCACGTAAAAAAATCAGTATCCCTTAATCTTCATTGCCAAAACGCTAAAGTCTTTATAGCGCCATATCAATAAATGATAACCCTAATTTTAAAATCAAAATAATAATTTTGAAGCCAAAAATGGGGTTACAATAAATCCTCCAAAGCGAGACATCGATGGCTCGATGCCGTTTCGTCTGGCAATCGAGAAACAAATTCAAAACGTCAAGTTTGACGCATAGGTCGAAAGGTGAGCTTGAAATTTATCCAAAATGACGAGGCATTTGTAGATTTGATCCCGCGTGAGGTATCCTCTCTGGTATAGTGACTCAATCTCCCCAATCGTGTTTCATAAATTGTCGATGGAAAATTTCATTTTCCATTTTACCATGACTCATCGGTTGCACGTCGCACACGGGGTAGGTTTCGCGCCCTCTCATCCGCGAGCCCGCAGGAAAGCTCGTATTTCCGGGCAAAACCGACAATTTCCATCGTTCCATACAAACGCAGATAGGAGAATAAATATCCCTGCGAACGGGAAATCATTATTCGCAGGGTGAGTTTGTTTGGGTTCGAGGGCTTTTCCGACGAAAAAAAAACACACGAAAAAGAAATAAAAAAAGCTCGTATTGTTTTTTTTCCATTGGGGTTGAGGCAAAACATGATCGATTGAAAATGAAATGTATTTCAACGTTTGTCAACCGGCTCGTTTAATCGGTGAGAATTTAAATGAGCGTTACTGGTTTTCATCAACGTCAAATAAATCTCTTTGCTGTGGCGGATTTATTCACGCCAGTATTGTATTTGCCGCGTGTACACGACGTCTACCGTCATACAGAAATTGGGCGTGAATAAGCGCGCGAGTACCATCGAACGCGTAAGCTTCTTTTTTTTCGTTCCAATTGGACTGACGACTTGCTGATGAATTAGCAACGAGTGCCAACCGATCGAGTGAAAAATCATCGACACTGTGGACAAACTGGTCAACATGGGGAAATAACTAAATACCTCTGTATACATTGAGCCGGCCTTTTTTTAAGCCCTCCACGAAATAGTCCACGCCACGCGAGATTGAACAATTGATCCTTACCTGAAACAGAGGGAGAAAAATTGTATAAGTAAAGAGTTTGAAAGCTCCTTTCGTACGCGTAAATTGTACATCGATTGAGGGGCCAGTCCACTTTGAAAATTTCAAAAAATCGATTTTTTAACTGTTTTTGAAAGTGCATACATTCAGAAATAATGTGTCAAAATTTTACGAAAATCCGAGCTCTCTAAGTATTTTTTTTTACCTGAACGTCAGGACCTCATTTCGTCTACCTGAGCGTATAGCGCGCTCGGCCGATCATAGTATAAACTTCAAACGCGTTTTTCTCGAAACAACGTTTTCAAAATCTAGCTCCATCGTATCTCTAAAACTAATAAACCGATTGTCTTGAAATTTGAATCACATATTGTAAACATGATTCCCAACAAGATGACCCTCGATGGTTTTAAAATTTTGATTTTTACTCTTTTTTTGCGAAAAACTGCGAAAAAACGCGTTTTTTTAAACTTTTTTCGTTTTTCATCTGCCATTTTTTTGATTTTTGATAAAACTTTATATCCGAGGGCCATTTTGTAGCTGGTGTCATACTGAATCTAATGGACTTTGATTTTTTTGTTTCAGACAAGCCGTTGCCGAGTTGTGATGGAGCTACCTAGCCCACCTATTTTTGAGGCGTTACGTTAAACTATAGTTTTTGTACTTAAAATTGAATAAAAACGAATTTATTTTTTTTTAATGTATTTCCAGACTTTATTTATCAAGCCCAACAACTTTTACATTCATATGTTTTATAAAATCCTCAAAAAAATCGCGACAATATCCTTTTTTTCGTGGCTCCAAAGTGGACTGGCCCCTTAATCGTCGCTGACCTTCTAATAAGAACATCATTTCCAGATCGTTTCATTAAGGCTATCAAAATCGTATTTACGCCGTATGTCTCCTAATGGGGACTGCATACAGGCAGGTTCAATTCGAAGTATAAGGCTGATGTGCCCCGGAGAAATGGATCATCCATTCCAATACGAGCCAAGGCTAATGACGTGTAACGAACGCACGATTACCTTAAAAACGGTATCCACGTATCGTGTGATAGCAGCCGGATAGGAAGGCAAACGTCACCTTGAGGTGCGATACAAATCTTATGGGGGTATACACCAATATATATGTCCACATGGGGAAAGGATGTTTTGAACCTGTCATGTCAATGTAATGTTGGCTGTCAATACACCTGGCCATTTTGAGAACAGTTCTTAAGGGGGGAGATACCTTTAGGCGAGAAAAAAAATTGCTGACTTTCATGATTTTTTTTAAAGGGAAGATTTCTTCACCATTTTTGAGACTCGCAAGGAACATCACTTGAGTATCCGCCGTCAATTTTGTTGAAACTCATATATGTTGTAAAACATTTAAAACTATCAGACACATATTTTTTTTCTATCTGCGGAAAAACGGTTTTAAGGGGTTACCCCCACTTGCGATTTTGAAAAAATCGATTTTTTTATTGCATTTTTTTGAAGTATAAGTATCCGGGCCCATACTTCTGTATGGGCCCGGAATAGATGACTCTATGTAAGTTTGCAAAAAAAAAAATATTTTCTTCGTGTAAACTGAAATTGAAACTTTAAACGCGTTTTTCTCAAAATGGCATTTCTGAGGTCGGGGACCAAGATTACTCGAACACTAATGAACTGATCTTCATGAAATTTTGCAGGCTTATTTAATACATAAAAATGTAGTCTTAGATCGTTCGATTTTTTTTTCGAAAAAAATTGCCGTTTTATAGCCAAAAAACGGGCGTTTTTTTTCGTCAAAATCGAACCATTAACTTTGACTATCCGCCATTTTGTGAAAAATAAATATTTTTTAAAATCCTTCGATTAAAGACTAGTTTATACTTATATTTGACTAAATCCATCCGCATTTTTTTTTCAGATGATCCACTTCGCCGCAATGTTGGTCACCGCAAACCGTGTATATAAAAACATTATTTCATTGACGGCCATTTGCCACTAAACAATGTAATATTTTTCAATAAAAAAATTACCGAAAGTTCTTCAAGATGTGTTCTTTAAGATGGTATATTGATCGATTAAAAAAGTTTTGTAATTTTCTTTAAAAAAATTCATGAAAAAGGCCTTTTTGCGCTACAAGTGGGGGTAACGCCTTAAGGAGGGAATCCACCCCTCAAAGAAAGGCGTGTTGGAGGTGGTTTTGCAGTTTCACCCACAAGCAGTCCACCGATCTGAATGAAACAAAAAACCAATATTCTTATAATGTAAAGCGATCAAAAATCCACTATAAAATAATTGGAAAAAAATTGAGGGGTGTCACCCGTGTCTTTGAGGCGTAATTTCCCCCTGTAAAATCGTTTTTCTGCAGGTAAAAAAATACGTATCTAATAGTTTTTCATGCTTTATCACATATATGAGTTTCAACAAAATCGGAGGTGGACACTTAAGTGTTGTTCCTTGTTAAGGTATGTTTTATTGCTAGTTTTGGCTGTTACACGGTATTATTTTTTTTTTATCCAAAATGGCGGAGGTGTCGCACGGTCTTCTAAACTGCATTTCCAAAACTGGCGCGACGTATAGCTAAAAAACCAATCGACCAATTCGGATAAAATTCGGTATAAATCTATCGGACCTTATCGTCTAAAACAATACCCTAAATGTTTTTGAAAATTAAAAAAAAAGTATTTTATCTTACAAAACGTAGTCATTTTTTCGGAAAATTCATTCGTTTCGTTCTAAAGCGTACGATTTCATCGATTTTCGATATTCTTCACTTTTTCTTGGTTCATATTCTGCGTATGAGTGTTGATGAAAGAAAAATTCCATTGGATTTTTTTTCAGATCAATCCTGCCGACGCTACGTGTCACGCCGTCTGACAAATCGGCCGCAACTCGTTTAGAAGATCGTGCCATTTTTGAAGCTGAATTTTTTTTCAAATACCATGTAACAGTTAAAAGTAGTAATAAAACGAACCCTAAATCTAAAAAATAATGAAGAAATCTTTCCTTCCAAAAAAAATCATGAATCAGCCACTTTTTCCTCGCCCAAAGTTGTCGCCCCCCTCGCTATTTTTTATGCCAATCGATTAGATTTTGGGGACAGGAAGGTCCTTGAAATGACTTTCCTACGAATAGACTTACATTTATTTACGTAATGCTTACGAAAAATTTAGTCCGGTGACAAAAAGCTTCTATAAGGACGGTCCTCGAAGTAAAAGGTCTTTAAAATTCCATTTTGTTCACGAGTACATATATTCAATAGAATATCGGTTACATCGGCCAATTTGGGATGTACGAAGTGCGTGAAATCGTCGACGCATCGTTTTGCAAATGGCGAACGAGAAGAACCATCGGGATTCAATTTGGGGAGTAAAAACACCCCAGTAAAAGAGATCCCTCTCCCTCTGTTTTTCTGTCTTCTTTTTCTTCATTCTCGTATTTTCGCGGTGAGCCAAGCCACTCTTTTCCTCCGATCTCTTTGTCTCTCATTCTGCTTATTTTCTATCGAGTTTTCTCGCTTTTTCAACGTGAATTCTCTTGGGGCGACAGTCGGGAATAGCCATTACTTTTATATACGTCTCTTTCTCCATCCCCCCGCCCCCCCCGCTCTCCCACACATACACAAACTCACTTTTTCTCTCCTCCCACGCACCCCTATAGTTTGCAACACGCCCAACATAAGCGCAAAGAAATGAAACTGTAGCGGGTCGGATCCGCAGCGGATACAATAATATAAGAGGAGAAAATCCTCTCTCGCGTCGGCCGGGCATCCTGATTGATAGCGCTAATGCCGCAGGGACAATAATCTTCGGTAGCACGGCACCCGTCGACCCTAAGGTTCCTCTCGGTGGTTGTCCCTCTGCACAACCAGCACAACTTTTCTATTTTTCTTCATGTTTTCTTTGGGGAGCTTGAAAGACTGTTGCACAATGGGGTACTGGATTGGATACATTGGTGTAGCCCCCCCCCCCCCCCCCATAAATCGCGGTACCTCCCAGAAAAAAGAACGATCCAAAATAGATCAATTCAAATAATCGATACATTTTATTTGATTCACCCAAACAAGCATGAAGATAATTTAGGAAAACTTGAATTATAATAATAATTATTATAATATTATTATTATAATTCTTATTATAATTATAATTATAGAATTATAATTCTTATTATTATTATAATTATATAATTATTATTATAATTATTATAATAATTTATATTATTAATATAAATTATTAGAATTATAATAAGAATAACATTAAAAAAAAGAATATAATAATATTCTTCGTCGTAGTTTCGTAAGTTGTTTGAGTAATAGCCATTTCATAACGTAAGTTAAGGGGATATTCTAATGTGACGGGATAAAAAAATCGATTTTTCGCATTTCTTAACTCCGCATACCGTCATAGAATTGATATCCAACTGCTGGTAAAGTCGGTTTTCACTTTGTCTACTGAGTACAGCCCTTTACAGGGACTTTAGACGCTAAAAAACGATATTTTCGTGCATTTTTTCGATAGGTTTACATTATAGATATTGATATAAAAGTTGTTACGCTTAATGAATACACTTTCGAAATGCATTAAAAAAATTGTTTTTGTGTATTTAGCGCTCGATGAATCAAGAGGCATTTCAAAGAGAAAATGATAACAAAGAGAATGAACACAAAGTGAAATTCGAAATCGAAACAGAAAAGAAATAATCACCGATTCAGTGAAGCTGGGGGTCTTCTTACTTTAGACGTTAAAAAGGCTATTTTCATTAATTTTGTTGATAGGTTTATATTATAAATGTTGATATACAAGGTGTTACACTTGAGGGGAGATATACACCTAGATGGTCGAAAAAATCGATTTAGAAGCCATGAACATTCCGTCGACCGTAGAAGACCTACACTATGGGCCTGGTATCGATGATTCCATGTAAGTTGACAAATTTCATGATTTATTCATTCCCAAATTTTCAAACGCGTTTTTCTCAAAAACACGTTCTTCAAATCGGTACCCAAAATTTCTCGAAAACCAATGAACCGATTGTCTTGAGGTTTTTTGTGGTTATTCTATACACCATTATCTAGTACTTGTCATAGGATTTTTTTCCGTTACTTAGTTTTTGTTTTATAGGCAAAATAATAACTAATTTTTGGCCCAAAAATCACTATTTATGTTCAAACGTCCGCCATTTTGTCATAAATCGATATTTTCACAATCAGCTATGACAAGTACTAGATTATAGTATCTAATTTAATAATCTTTTTGGTTTTTTTTCAGATAATTTTTGAAGAAACGCGAGTGGGTACCGTATACGCAGATTTTTTTACGACGCTCCAAGGATCATACAATATCCTTGTATATTTTTGATATTTTTAAATAAAGAAAATTAAAGATATTTTTGAATGTATATACTTTTAGATAATTAAATCCCCAATCCGAAATTTCAAATTGTTTTCCTCGAAAAATTTCACAAAAATGACCTTTTTCCGGCTCCTAGGTGTATATCCCCTTAATAAATACACTTTCGAAAAATATGGAAAAGAAAATTAATATATTTATGTAGCCCAAACAAACTTTAAACGCGTTTTTCTCTAAAAAAACGTTTTTCGACGGCTTATTGATAAAATCTTCGAAACTACTGAACCGATCCTTACGAAATTTTAACCACATATTCTTTACAACTATAGCTATAGCGCATATCAAGGATCCTTTTAAATTTTAATATTTACTTTTTTGCTGCCAAAAACGGTGAAAAAACACGTTTTTTTTCTGACCAGCAATAGTACTCCCAGCGAGCTCCGTCGACTGTCAGAGGAGTTTTTCTACTACGAGGAGGATAAAAACGTGGCTTACAAGGAACATCACTTAAGAGTCCACCATCAATTACGTTGAAACTCATATATGTGATAAAGCATTGAAATCTAGTAAATACGTATTGTTTTTTGATCTGCGGAAAAACGGTTTTAAGCGGGGAATCCACCTCTTAAAGAAAGGCGTGTCGAAGGGTGGTTTTGCAGTTTCACCCACAATCAGTCCACCGATCTGAATGAAACAAAAATCAAAATTCTTCTCATGTAAAGCGATGAAAAATCTACCATAGAATAAATGAAAAAAAGTGAAATTAAGGGGTGACACCAAGGCCTTCCTTTTAGGGGTAGTTTCCCCTCTTCAAAACGATTTTTCGCAGATAAAAAGAAATTAAAACGTGTCTAATAGTTTTCAATGCTTTATCACATACATGAGTTTCAACAAAATCGGAGGCGGACACTTAAGGGGTTGTCTCACTTTAGACGCTAAAAAAGCTATTTTCATGCATTTTTGATCGGTTTATATTACAAATATTCATATAAAAGTTGCTATACTTAATAAATAACTTTCGAAATGCATTGAAAAGAAATTATTTATTCAAGTCGCTATTTATAGACGAAAATGGTAATTAAAAAAATGTTCTAAAAAATTGTAGGTCTGAGCTGTTGATGAAATCTTAGAGATGGATCATCCGAAACAATAAAATCAAACGGTTTCAGATTCAATATGTTAATGATTATAGCGCATATCATACGATTTTTTATATATTCTGAAATAACAAAATGGCGGACATTTTTTGGAAAAACAAAAAAAAACGTGTTTTTCACCGTTTTGGACCAAAAAAATAGTAAATATCAAAATTTAAAAAAATCCTCGATATGCGCTATAGCTATAGTTGTAAAGAATATGTGGTTAAAATTGCGTAAGGATCGATTCAGTAGTTTCGAAGATTTTATCAACAAGCCGTGGAAAAACGTTGTTTCGAGAAAAACGCGTTCAAAGTTTGTTTGGGTGACCTAAATGCCTAAAAAAAATTATTTATTTATTTCGAAAGTGTATTTATTAAGTGTAACAACGTTTATATCATCGTCTATAATATAAACCTACCAAATAAATCATGAAAGTAGCTTCTTTAGCGTTTCAAGTGAGATGAACATCAAGTGAGATCACCTACATGATGTTCCTTGTTAGAAGTACAATGCTTCAGGAAGAATTTTTCCATATGTCACTGCTAAAAATAAATAAAGACATTGTTGAAAAAAATCCCACTAAAAAAGTGTTGCGCCGATTTGCAGAAAAGAAATAGAAAGCCAAGACATATATAATTGAGTACTGAATAAAAGAACCTACTGAAAGTAAAGTTTCCAGACTGGTAACTGGATAAAAAAATGATGAAAAAATATTCGATTATTTTTTAAGGTGTTGCAAGCGTTTGATATTAATGTGAACATCAACGTGTTAATAGGACTTCATATTGTGTGTGTGTGTGTTACGTGATTATCGACCATTAAGGGTATGTAATTTAAAAAAAGATGATTGTAGACGAATCCACTATTTTGTCAGGCAGCTTTCTCCTCCCCCAGAAAGAAGTTGGCTACACCAGTGATCGGATACCTCCAATGTGCAACTGAAAAAAATCCTGCATCGTCCCTGCCCTTCGTTCGTGTTATTAAAAAAAGGAACGGCTGGGGATTTTTTTCCAAACTTGTGGAATTTGTGGAATTCGTTTCGTTGGTCGATCGTTATGAGGCGAGCGAGGCTTCGATATCGATGTTTCGTACCACGAATGATGCGGATGTAGGAATACGAAAAAAGAGACGCTGTGGAACGTTACAGGCAGTTTTATAAAGGCATAAAGTGCCGTTGCAAACGCCCTGCTCGTTCATTCTGCATCGCTCTCTCGCTAATTAGATATTCCGTTATGATTGGAGAAAATTTAATTAAACGCGCGAGGTATATGGCGGAGAGAGGAAGAGGGCAAAGCAATATACGATCGTTGCTCTTTTCACTCGCCAGCGAGGGCTTTCCTTCCACTTTTCGAGAGAACAGGTTTTCGGACCTTCCCTTGAGGCACGACTCTAGTGTACAATGAAAAAATAAATTGAAAGAAAAAAAAACACTCCTCAGCACTCTCAGACGAAATTATATCAATACGGAATGGGGATGAATAATGGAATTCTATAGGAAAGAATGTTTAATGTACTTTTTAAGGCAGTTTTTTTAGGATCTTCATCCACGCTTTACATATTGCGTTCAAAATTGCGCTCTCCGTATATCGTTGTGGAAGTTCTTATATATGAAGACCTGTCAAATTGAAGTCTTAGGAAAAATTTGCAAATACGTTCGAAGAAAATGATGTCTGAGGCCTTTTTTGAAACTTCTTTTACTTTTTTATTTTTAAGCGTGATTTTTTTACGACTAACAAAGTAATTGAAATGAGGTTTAAGGCTTAGGCCACTCTAGAGGCCGAAAAAATAGGCTTTTTGAGGATTTTTTCTCTGAAGAACGACAAAATAAATCGAGATTTAAAAAAAGGGTGTTTATCATACATATCAGTGACTGTATACAATAATTTTTCTAAAGCCATTAATTCCAAAATCGCGGCTGTGCAGCTTTTAACTCCAAACTGCATTTTTTCAGTTGGCCGGAAACATAACTCAGACAATTTTTAACCGATTCACTTGAAATGTTGAATGTATCTTGAAAAATACATTGTCTATGAAAGTACGTAGGATTTTTTGTATGGCATAGTTAATTTGTTATTAACAATTATCTGACGATTTTTTAGGCAAATTTTTCACTTTCCAAAAATTTTCCTAAAAAGTCGTCAGATAATTGATAATTGTTCGGCCTTTAGAGTGGCCTAACCCCTCAAAGGGTTTATTCTACATATCTGCATGAACTAAAATTGATTTATTATGTTTCAAAAAATAATAAATATCGGCCCAGTGGCCGGTAGAGAGAAAATGACTTTTTTTAGGCACACGGGCGGACTCGTTGGAGACGCGCATTAGCGCTTAGACCAAATTTTTTTTTCGTAGTCTACATGAATTTTGCTAGCTAAGTACAAACAATTATTACAAAAATATAATTTTTTTTTCCAAATTTGACATCATTTTGGACAAAGTCGCATTTTTGACTGAATAAGCGGCCTTAGTGTGTTTATAAAAGCCGTAATTATTGGGCGATCGTAAAAATCATGTTCTTTGCTAGAAAATCTATCTACGAAGCTACAGTTGAAATCTGAAGTCAATCGGTTGAGAATTGTTGGAGCTACGTGGCCGCCTGATTTTTAAAACATGATTTCACGAAAAACGCGTTTAAGGGATCATCGCAGTGTAAAATTTTCAAAAAATTGATTTTTTTGCGTTATCCGATAGTATAGACGGTTATAAACATGCTGTTCAATTTTTGGGGCGAAATTCGAATTATTCCGGTGCTACAGCCTTGGTGTACACTCTCAAAGGAAGAGTTTTTAAGCTATCCGTCTCAAATTTTGACACAACATTCTTCACGCCATTCGTTATTTTGCTATGGAAGCTTTTTTTCAAATCTTCACATTTTGTTACCGAAAAACTGTCGAAAGAATAGGCTAAAATCGAAACTTTTTTTTCAAACCGACGCCATTTTGTCAATTTTTATACTAATTTCATACTAATTAATACTCTTTTTACAAATTTTGTTTCAGATAATATTTACGGCCACAACCGTGTACACCGTGAGGACTGCTTTTTTTCAAAGATATTTTCAACCGTTAAAAGAAATGTAAAAATAATAGAAATAACCGTTTAAAAACGGTTAGTTCTAATATTTTAGTATACGGTACGGTACGGTTTAGAATACGGTATTTTCTGTTCTTCATGGATGCTTTAATTTGACATAAAAAATCAGACTGATCAGCGTATTTTAACCATCGAAAAAAAAATCGCGAAAATCAGCTATTTTTCGACCCGTTACACTGTGATGATCTCTTAAAGTTTTGAAATCATTATTCTTCGGGCCTTATAATTCTTGGGATGTTTGTACATATCAACCATATAATTATTGGGATGTTCATACATCATTTGGGACAATAAAAAAACGATAATTTTTCTGTTTTCAAAGGTATATAAAGCCTTAAATCGGAATAGTAGAACTTTTGCCACATGGTTTGTATTTAATTTACATCAAAATTAGGTAATAAGAAGAACTATGAAACTTTATAAGAAACGGGTCAACCAATTCTTGACCATCTTAATTATCTATCTTCTCAATCCCTTCATTTATTAAAATATATAAAATATCTAGAAATGAAATCATGTCCATGTTTTTGAATATTCCAGTGTCTTCATTCATGTCCTATCCGAAAACGTGGTCGTGGAACAAATTTTAAATTGAAAACGTTTAACAATTGAAACAAAGAACTTTGTAAAGAAGTTTTTCGATTTTTAATGAAATTATCACAAACACAGGAGTTTTAATTAACGTTTTTCGAGGCATTTTTATTTATTTTAAATCCACTAATCTGTGATATCAAAATTTAATGCCGAAAATCCATAAGTAATGACATTTAAAAACATAGCCTCTACGAGGTGAGGAGAAACACGAGGAACAACAAAAAACCCTGCCACCCCGAAGATTTCGCAGGAGAAGCCCGGGAGGGTGAAATACGATAGTTGTTCGGAAGTTCTCACCCTCGTTTTTTGCGAGCTACTTTGAAAAATAAGGAGAAAGAAAATCCTTCCTTATAAATGATCCACTTTCTCTTTTATACGTTTTCCTAGTGTTTTTTTTTATCCGAGGCCTCCGTACATCCTGTCCCATCTACAACATTTTCCTGTCGCCGTATGGCCGTGTCGTGTTTTTCTTTTTACTGTTGCAAATCGCTTGTACTCCGTATCTAATACTGACACTTTTTCAAACGGGACGCCTCGCGTATCCTCTTATTGATCACAGAAGCTACGACCATCAGACAAAACTCTATTTCAAGACGAGAATCTCTCTTTTCTTTTCCGGCAAATCGTACGATCGTTCCCAAAATTTTTGGGCTGTCGCCGTTGAGGTTTTTTTTATTACTAAATTCAAGCCGTTCGGTATCGATAACAATGAATAATAAAGATGAAAAAATCAGTTGAATTACTAAGCGATTTTTTAATATTTGTCGATTAAGTTATTAAAGAACATAATAATTATTTTAAAAATCACGGCGTAAACAATAAAGACACAATAATGATAAAAATGATTATGTAAATAAATGAGACACGTTTGAAAATCTGAGATTGACACTTTCCACCGGGGTAAAATAATTATTTCACCAAACTCTGATTTTGATGAATCATCGGTGGAAAAAAAAACAATTATTTTTTATAAATGTCTCTTTCTCTGTAGATGTTTCTTTCTATTGTTCATTTCTCTCGTTCAGATGAGGCACGTGATTCCGGAAGCCTTCCGTCAAATGCTTGACCATTGAGATAACACCAAGACTCATCAGACTTGACATGGCGGAATATAGACGCAGGCAATTTTTTTTAACGCAAGAATCCGAATCAGAAGGTCGAAAGAATTTTTTTTTTTTCAATTTCTTAAGGGACGGGTGGGGTTTCAGCGTGAAAAAAAACCCTTTTTTGCGATTTTTTTTCATCTATATGGATATAGTAAATTTATTGAAACCTTTTGTACATTGTTAAGTGTCATTTCAAGAACATTCTGTGAAATTTGTACCCGAAAATATCCACAAACAAGCCGGTGCCGCGTTTTTCTCGAAACCACTTTTTCAAAGTCCGTGTTCACTGCCATTTGAAAACTACATGACCGATTTATTTCAAACTTGGTACACACTTTCTACATATAAAATACCTCCCCCCAACGGTTAGGTTGAGATTTTTTTTACATCGAGGGGGTTTTCCACCCCCAAAATGGCGGAATTTTTCGTGAAAGATAGCACTTTTCACTTTACATGACCGCCAAAAATTTAGAAATGAAAAAAAAAAATTATCAAAGACCGTTGGAGGGAGGATTTGATGATACTTTGACTAAATTTTAATGGTACTTGATTTCAGATAATTTCTAGCTGAGATACAGTGAACACTGCAAATCGTGTTTTTCCAAAGGCGTTCTTGGAAAAGCTTTGTCACCGGCTTGTTTGTGGATATTTTCGCGTACAAATTTCACGGAATGTTCTTGAAATGACACTTAACAATGTACAAAAAGGATTCAATAAATTTTCTCTATCCATATAGATGAAAAAAAATCGCAAAAAGCGTTTTTTTTCACGCTGAAACCCCTACCCTCTCCTTAAATCGATAGACAAACTATCCAAGAATATATTTACAGTTACAGAGGAAAATTGTAAATATTTTCGAAGATACAAGGCCAAAAGCAGAGAAGTGATTGAAATTTGATATTGATATTTCCTCCTATTGAAACGGGCGTGATGGCAAAAAAACCAAACAACCTTTGAATCAATCCAAAGTTTATTTTCCTCAGTATGAAAATTGTTTCTAAGTGAATTGAAAAAGTCTTTTTAAATAATTTTTATAGCACGCTAAAGCGTTTTGTTTTTCAAACTAGAGAAAAGTTATAATTTCACGATTTTTTCAGCGGTTTCCTAATTCACACAGAAGAAAAATATATGACAATTGAAAATTTTATTGGCTTTTTTGTTTCAGTCAAGAATTTCGAGCTGCATCTTTCCCGCCGATTGGGGACTGCAAGCAAGACGCACATGTGATAGGCTGATAAATCTGCAGTAATTTATTGTTTCGTGATGATTTTTTTTTTATACTTTTCAAATATACTTGAAAAGATACCTCAATGTTTACTGTGCTCACTTTTTTTTTCCTTCTACCAAAATTCCCGAAAAAACGCTTTTTTGGACCTTCTAATTCGGGCTCCCGTCTTAAGGCTTTCAAAAAAATTAATCGAAGAAGAGAAAAAGGAGAGGGAATTAAACGACGAAAGAGGGAGAGAAAAAAAAGAGAGGAAGAGAGAGGGTCCAACGCGGAGCAGTGACGAAGTGAACTGTTACGAGAAAACTTTTCCTCTTTTTCCCATACTATACATTTATCCAGATCCTTTATTCCCCCTCTTCCCCTCCTCCTGTATACCCTCTACGGTTATAAGCAGCTGCGGGTCCGCTCCCAAATCTCTATGTCTCTTTTCCATCTAACTACATCCGCCGTCTCCTTATTTTCCCTCATTTCTCTTCTTTCCAGCGGATTCCCCCCCCCCCCCGCCGTTTCTCGATCTTTCAGCTTTCCCTGGACTTGCTCACGGTCAGCGTATTTTTACGCGCGTAGCGATTTTTCTTCTGTTTTTTTCGCCAGATGAAAAAGAACGTTTCCGTGCCGGAAACTTTCGTGAAAAACACGATAACATAGTTGACCGATGGTAGTTCAGATACGCTTACTTTTTTCCCGTTGTTGGACCCAGTAGTTTGAAAGCGGCAAACTCGTAAAATTTGCTTTACCATTCGGGTGAAAAATAAGTCGAAAATATTGTGAGCAACTGGAGATACTGTACCTCAAGAAGTGGAAATAGCGAAGGGTGGAGGAAAAAGTAAAAGGGATGGGATCGTAAAAGCTTGCAAGAGCATACGGAGGAGCATTGGAAATAAATAAATAAATAAATAAATTAATATATATATATAAGTTTAAACCAATTATTTTTCGGAATGAAAAGTCTCTCAAAAAAAGGGAATAGTGAAGGGCGGAAGGGAAAGTAAAAAGGATGGAATCGTAAAAGCTCGTAAGAGAATAGAAAGGAGCATTAGTTAATTAATTAATTAATTAATATATGTAAGTTTGAAGAAATTATTTTTAGTAAAGTGGGGTCCCTCAAGAAGTGGAAATAATAAAGGGTGGAGGAGGGAGTAAAAGGGATGGGATCGTGAAAGCTCGCAAGAGCATGCGAAGAAACATTGGAAATAAATAAATAATTAAATAAATTAATATATGTAAGTTTGAACTTTTTTCCGTAATTCAGAATCCCTCAAGAAGTGGAAATAGGGAAGGGTGGAGGGAAAAGTACAAGGGATGGGATCGTGAAAGCTCTCGAGAGCATACGAAAGAGCAGTGGAAATAAATAATTAGATAAATACATGTAAGTTGGAAGAAATTATTTTTCGTAGTTTGGAATCCCTCAAGAAGTAGAAATACGGAAGAGCTGAGGGGAAGTACATGGGATGAGATCGTGAAAGCTCGCAAGAGCATATGAAAGAGCATTGGAAATAAATAAATAAAAATATGTAAGCATCAAAAGTTTATTTTTGGTAGAAAAAAAATTGCTCGAATTACGACATAATAATTGTAAATAAATGACAACAATTTTAGGAATTATTATTCGCTTGAATTTCACCATGAAATAATATGGAACATCTATTTACTCGAATCGTATTGCCATGTATAAATGATACAAAAAAACGGCTCGAATTTAATACGTATTTCCATTAAATGGAACGAATGTGGAAAATGAAAAAGTTTTCTCTCGAATTAAAGAAGGTCTCGTCATGTAGTGGCAAAATAATTACATTATTTTGAGTACAAGTGCCTTTGCGTCTACGATCGTGTAGTATCTTCGTATTTTATTCGGTATATATTGTTGCGCATTTCCTCGAGCGCGTTCCCCTTTAAATATCGAATTCCGATTTTTCACTTCTAAATATAAAATGCACCTGACGCGCTGAACGGGCGGAGTGAAGGCTTGTCCGGAACCGTTGGGCCGAAGAGCGCCGATTATTATCCGCACGAATATGCATATAAAATCGTTATGCGTTGGATGGTAAAAATTCAACTTACTGGATAAAAAGTGCACGACGACTTCGAAGCTTTCGAAATTATCTTTTTAAGTACGCGACGACAAGGCCCACCTGCGTTTCTTCATGCCTCAAATGTTTCTTTATTTTTGAAGAATATTTTTATTTGTTTATCTTATATTTACATTTTTGGTATGTTTTCTTTCGCATTACCCAAAGTCCCAGAACCACCCAGAAATGGCGGTGCTTTGTTTAAATAATAATAACTCCACTGATTATCAATATTTTCTATTTAATAAAAATCTCTAACTTGACAAGACTATGCATTAATTGTATATAAAATCCCGACGTGCTCATCCCAATACTCTCCTCAGAAAAAAATATTAAAAATCGACCATTTTTGGGCCCCTAGCAGACCCATTAAGACCCTCTAGTCTAAACATTTTAAAAAGACCCTGTAGTCTAAAAATTTGAAAAGAACTATTTTTTGGAATTTTTAAAAGTATAGACTTTAAAAAATACGCCCTCAAAAGAAAATGTCAAAATTCACAATGTTTACGCCAATAAACGCGACTAGAATAGAATCGACCGGTCGGAGCTACGAACTTCAGAAGCTTCTAAGGAAGCTAGAACTGCCCGCAGGCAAGAACGAGCTTCAGAAAATCATCATTTTGAAATCAAGGAAGGCACACTCCACGAGGCAGGAATGATCAATTAATATAACGTAAATATAACATGCCATTATACCACTTAGATAATTGCTTTTCAACCTGGTTGACATTTAATCTCGAGTTCTATTCAACCTATTGACTTCAAATTCGGTATGGACCTCTAGTATATATTTCTCTATCGTTCCTACCTCGAGCATTCCGAAATCATTATTGTTACTATTTTTAAAAATTAAAAACCTAACGTTCGAAAATTAACATTTTTTTCAGGCGGTCGGAATTTAATTTTCCTTTCTCTTCGGTGCGTATCATAATGACATTCCTACTAATAAATAAAAATGGTTAAATTTCTCTTTCAGATTAATTGGAGCTTTGGAATCATGTCAACCGCCTCAACCCTAGTTTTTCACCGCAATATTTAGAAACCGTATATCTTTTTCAATCTTCGTTTTTTTTTGCACAATTTTTTCTTTTTTGCAAGGTCTTGAAACATCAATGAAAAGACAGTAAAAAATAGATACTAAAAACATTTTTTATTTTTCTTTCGTCAAGTCCGAAAAAACACCCGGTATTTAGGGCTCTACAATAGAATACTGCCTTAAGGGACTATTCTACAGTGACGGCTAAAATAATAGGCTATTTGTTATAATTTTAAAAAATGTCGCATATATCGGTACAAACTTTTTTTTCGCTTACAGATACACTCTTACAGAATAGAAAACAAATTGTTTGTTGCTCATAAATGTAGCTTTATTTGACAATTTATAACCGTGTTAAGGCATGAAAGAAGTATATTGCTAGCGTTGATGATTTGCGGTCTCCATGTAATCGGATACAAAACATCGAAATGATTCTTAATCTGTATGAGTATCACTATCGCCCGAACTATAATTATTATTTTATATTGCAAAATACAAAAATAGCGTCGGTTTTTGCAAGTGTTCGAAAAACACGTTTGTTTTCGTCATAATTCGGGCGAAAGTATAAGTTGAAATTAGTATTTTTAAATAATTCTAGTTCGGACGATAGCCATACAAATGCTGCATATGCAGTAAATTTTTTAGACCGATTGGTTAAGTTTTTTTTCCGCAACTAACAACGCCAGGTGAAAAAAGTCGTTTCGAAAAAAAAACCAGTTTAAAGTTTACTATACTATACAATACTAATCGGCAGGGCGTTCTTTTACTCACACAGTAAAAAGAGAGACTACTACTATACAGTAAATGTAGAGAAGTATACGTGTATATGTGCATACTCAGGTATAAATTAAAAACAGCTGTTCCCAACAGCTGCTAGGGACGCGCAGCGGACAGCCGTACTTGAGCGCGCGCACCGAGCTCTTCTACTTTGAAGCGCTCCACTGAGTCGACAAAGTGAAAATCGACTTTACCATCAATGGGACATCAATTCTCTGATGGAATAGAGTTGAAAAATGCAAAAAATAAAACCATCGTCCGAAATCGTCCAAAAATCCGTTTTTTCATCGCAGACAGTCACAGTAGAATTGTCCTTTAAGGGGTTAGGCCGCTCCAAAGGTCGAAAAATAGGCTTTATGGGGATTTTTTTTTTCAGAAAAACTATAAAATAAATCGAGATTACAAAAAAGGGTGTTTATCATACATATTACTGACTGTATACAATAATTTTTTTGAAGCGATTAATTTCAATATGGCGGCTGTGCAGCGTTTATCTCAAAACTGCATTTTTTAAGTTGGCCGGAAGCATAACTCAGACAATTTTCAACCGATTCACTTGAAATGTTGAATATATCTCGAAAAATACATCGTCTATGGCAGTACGTAGGATTTTTTCTTTTATATTGCATATCTCATTTGTTAGTAACAATTATCTGACGATTTTTTAGGCAAATTTATGGAAAGTGAAAAATTTGTCTAAAAAATCGTCAGATAACTGTTAATAACAAATAAACTATGCAATATAAAAAAAATCCTACGTACTTCCATAGACAATGTATTTTTCAAGATATATTCAACATTTCAAGTGAATCGGTTGAAAATTGTCTGACAAGGAACATCCCTCAGGTGACACTCTTCGATTTTGTTGAAATTTGGATATGTTACAAAGCACCGAAAAGTAAGCGATCGGCGGAAAAACGATTTTAAGGGATGAAACGAACCCTCGAAAATAGGGGTGTTTTTCGTTTTTCGTCGATAACGTTATAATTCTCATCTCCAATGTATAGTGCACTAAAAATAAACATTGTTGCAATTTGAAATTTTTTAAATATCTCGTACCGTTAAAAAGTTATCGACGAGAAACGAAAACCATCCCCATTTTTGAGGGTGCGTTTCAGCCATAAAACCGTTTTTCCGCCGATAAAAAAATACGTATCGCTTACTTTTCGGCACTTTATCACATATCCAAATTTCAAAAAAATCGAAGGGTGTCACCTGAGGGATGTTCCTTGTGAGTTATGTTTCCAGCCAATTTAAAAAATGAAGTTTTGAGATAAACGCTGCACAGCCGCTATTTTAAAATTAATCGCTACAAAAAAATTATTGTACACAGTTATTGATATATATAATAAACACCCTTTTTTGTAATGTCAATTTATTTTGTAGTTTTTCTGAAAAAAAATCCCCAAAAAGCCTTTTTTCGGCCTCTAGAGTGGCCTAAGGCCTTAATGCTATTTTTTTCAGTCATTTATCACAGTCATTACACCATATTCCAGGGTCGTATAAAAAATTTCGATCAATTCATTCGCCAGAAACCTAAAAGAAATAATTCGATCACTTCACTCCCGATCGCTTCGGTACGTCACAAAGTATCTCGCAGTACACGCGTATCGGGATATTCTTAAAAGCTTTTCCTCCCGAAAAAAAATACACGTCGGCATACATCTCGACGAAACGATATACGAGTTTTTATCCCCGGGCAATCTAAGAACTATTCTATGGTTTGCAGGAAAATTCCACCGGCATATCGGTTCGGGTGTTCTTCGAGTGCGAGTATAGCCGCGGATACGTATGCAACACGCGTATGCGTTTGAGAGCCCTTCTACGTCGGAGTACCAGCGAATGCCACGAGACCGGGCGTTCCCTGAGGTCTCCATACCTCCAATGCGCACAATCTCCCCTCATTCTTCCCTGTATACCGAAGGGACTTTTGCATTACATTTTCAGCAGCCCGTGATTCTCGTACCATGTTTACGTACGGCGAATTTTTAGAAAGCGAGTAACCGAGTCTAGTTGGAATTCTTACCATACGCGAGGGTGAAAAGCACGTTGAAACTTCTCGAGCTGAGTATTACGTTCTTCCGCTTCGATTTCCTCTCAATTTTCCTGTGTTCAAATCAGAACCCGAATACCAACGTGTGCATGTTCTGTTCCCCCTGTACTATTTCTTGAGTTCTTTAAACCGCAAGGTTTAAGGTTTAAAGGACTTTAAACCCAAAGATTTGAGGGTGAACCAACTTTAAACCTGAAGGTTTAAGATTTAAAGCACTTTAAACCTGCAGGTTTAAGATTTAAAGCACTTTAAACCTATAGGTTTAAGATTTAAAGCACTTTAAACCTATAGGTTTAAGATTTAAAGCACTTTAAACCTATGGGTTTGAGATTTAAAGCACTTTAAACCTATGGGTTTGAGATTTGAAGCACTTTAAACCTATAGGTTTAAGATTTAAAGCACTTTAACCCTACAGGTTTAAGATTTAAAGCAGTTTAAACCTATAGGTATAAGATTTAAAGCACTTTAAACCTATAGGTTTAAGGTTTGAACGTACAGGTTTATGGTTTAAAAAACATTAAACGTAAAGGTTTAAGATTTAAAGAACTGTAAACGTAAAGGTTTAAGGCTTAAAGAACTTTAAATGTAAAAGTTTAAGGTTTCAAGAACTTCAAACGTAAAGGTCAAACGTTCAAAGAACTGTAAACGTAGAGGTTTAAGGTTTAAAGAACTTTAAACGTAAAGGTTTAAGGTTTAAAGAACTTTAAACGTAAAGGTATAAGGTTTAAAGAACTTCAAACGTAATGGTTTAAGATTCAAAGAACTTTAAACCTAAACGTTTACGGATAAAAGAACTTTAACCCTACAAGTTTAAGGATTAAAGAACTTTAAACCTAAAGGTTCAAGGTCCAAAGTTTAAAGAACTTTAAAGCTAAAACCTTAAAGTACTCCGTAAGTTTCACGTAAATTAAATACAAACCACAAGTCTTTCAACCTAAAATCTCTTTTCTATGATATTTCTATTACTGACAATTCTTCTAAAATTGCAATATCACTTCTATAACAATATTCTTTCATTACAATATTATTCCTATCACTGACAATGTTCTAATAAAAATTCGATCACCAATAATATTCTATCAAAATTGAAATATAACTTCTATAAGAACATTTCCAATAAAATTCCATTACTAAAAATATTCTACTAAACTGACTAACAAAGCACCCCCTCCAGTCTTATTATATATATATGTATGGTATAGATTCATACTACCAGTGTTACTATAGATTTACATACAGTTTATATTTACGTGAAATGTATATCGGTATATATACACATATATATACATATTTTTTTTGGTTTTTGTATTCTGGTTTTTTTCTGTGCGACCATTAGTCTCCGAGTAATCAGTCATCAAAGCCAAAAGTGTCATTTTTTCTTTGAACATCGATAACTCAGCGAGAAAAAATCGTACAGAGCTCTCCCACCGCTCAAATTAAAGGGGAAGAATCCAGCTAGACGATCTTTCTAATTCGACCATTCAAAAAAATTCATTAAAGTCCGTACAGACTGTGAACGATGAGCAAAAATTTTGAAATTTTTATTTACTTTGGTT
Organism: Ophion slaviceki; assembly: GCA_944452715.1. Taxonomy (NCBI): domain Eukaryota; kingdom Metazoa; phylum Arthropoda; class Insecta; order Hymenoptera; family Ichneumonidae; genus Ophion; species Ophion slaviceki. The sequence goes on along the minus strand of OX101794.1, from coordinate 13,937,389 downwards.
TTTTCATGGCTACTAAAAATTGGCTGATGCGAAAAATGTTTCAGCTCAAGATCTCAAAACTAGAGATTCACACCTTCATTTTGCTTTTTTCTTATTTTGCTGTACGACCATTTTTCAAGGAGTTACAGCTATTTGAAAATCACCCTAAAATTGGCGGACTTTTTCAATATCCTTTAATTCTTTGGCCTAGTGTATATATATATATATAATATATATATATATATATATATATATATATATATATATATATATATATATATATATATATATATATATATATATATATATATATATATATATATACCTAATCGTTAACACTAGTACACCCAGGCACTGCTACCCACATCTATAAATGTATAAAGAACCAAAGTTCTATTCCTTTCGGTCTCCCGTCACAAAAACTCATCCCTTCCGAGCTTAATTCCTCCACCGCGATCTTTACGCCCGGCAACTCCATTCAACAGAATACTCCGAGAGTCTCGCAATAAGTCCGGTCAGCTTCTCAACGTCGAGCTTTCACCCAACTCGCAAGTTTTCCATCCACGATGGTGCCCTTTCAGCGTTAAAGGGTGTCTCCGCCCTGAAACACTTTCGTCATCACTCTCTCTTACCCTCCTTCGCACTATCGCCCGCCATCTCCCGCCACGTGTGAAAGCTTCAGATCTGTCGCGTTAGCGCCCGACCCGCGGCTTCGCCAAAAGGGCGAGAACCGTCCGAAGACCGCGTTCCACCCCCATACTCTTCCGCCTTCCACCCCCATACTGTATAAAGTGCGTGTGTACGCTGCAAATAGGTATGTCGCAGCTCGTCGTTGTGAAGCGAGCGAGCGAGAGCTTAACTTGGAGTTTTGATCGAATCACGAAAGGCCCGAGGTATCGTGGTAATTGCACGAAGTTACGAACCTGATGCTCTGGGTGTCTTCTCTTCTTGGAGACAACTCGCGAGCTTCCTCTGGCGATTGGACTTTACCGTACCACTTTGTTACTATTTACATATATATATATATATATATATATATATATATATATATATTTCTGTGCTCTATGTACATATGTATTTATGCATTGATATATGCTATATTGAAGCTGCAACTATATATATACGTAGTCATAATGCTGTACTTCCTCCAACACTTTGCACTACCGTGCTTTTAGTTCAGAACCCTCAAGTTTCTCCCGAGCCCCGAGGGTTCTTAGCGCGAATCAAGTGCCTGACCAATGTCTTTCCCGTTGATTCTCCAAAAACTCAACTTCGTTTTGTCAGATTTCCCGCGGGCTATACAGAGAGGCGAAGTCGCAGTTCAAAAATCGTACAGCCAAGAAAAGTTGTCATGGACGAGGGGAGAAAGAGCAGGGGGGTGTGAAACGAAGCGAAGCAAGGTGGTATGTACTTGCGGAACCTCTGGTCCAAGTTGCTCGCCTCTGCGAGCGAGCTTCTTCATTTTCAATTGGAACACAGTTTATGGAGATAACGTAGTTTCGAGAAGTTCCGAACGGCGACAGATGTCTGGGTCCAGGCACAAAAGCGAGTGAAAAAAAAAGGATGCAAATTAGAAACACGCCGGTTGCTTCCTTACGTTTTAATTCAGTGCGCAAAGCTCCAGCGGAATAAACCGGATGCCCAATTTAGGCTTCCTTGAGGAGAAAGCTCTTGGGAGAAATTCGATGATCGGATGGAAGCTCCGAGAAGGTGGGATCGTTCGTTTTTAGTGGAAATTCAGAATTGCATGGAATAGTAACTCGGAGTAATTGATATTGCAAGGCTGTCATGATGTCTATTTAGGATAGAGAAAGAGAGAGAGAGAGAGAGAGAGAGAGAGAGAGAGAGAGAGAGAGAACAACTGCTTCGAATGGTTCCCTCATCCTGACTGACTGCCCGCGGATACTATCATATCTGACTTTAAAGCTCCAGTCGGTAGAGACCATACGACATATGCAGATGATGTTGGACTTGGGTGAATTTGCAAAGTTGGAGAACTGCGTGACCAAAGAATCGGCAGATGTGACTTCCATGCCCTCATCTACATACCTGTACTTCTTCGATATATGGTGAAGACAATATATGGGCAAAACGACCATACTTGGCGATGCTGAACGCATCCTCCACCCTAATACTACACTTCCCCCTGGTGGTAGTTCATACCTATCGAGACGGCCAACTTACATATGAAAATATAGATAGGGAAATGTGATTTTGGAAACGCTTGCCTCCGAGGATCATCCTCATACAATAGGCCCCACATTCAACACCACGCGAACCCCAATTTCTTCAAAATCACTTTCAAAAAATCGTGAGCATATCCCTACAGAGATCATTCCATTTGCCTCTCATCCTAAACCGAATGAGCGTCCTCGGAGCAGCCAGATGCGCTGATCGCCAACATCACATAGACATAACAGCGTCAAAGTATCCTTTTCCCACAGACGTGTCTACATATGTAACGCGGCGTCGAAATAAATCTCAGGAAGGATCCAATAATGCACCAAGAAGGCATCGGGATGGTAGGCGATGGGGGATGAAACTTCACCGATTTACCTAACACGATTACGTGCGGAGAATGTTTAGTCTAGACGCTATTCCGGCTACCGTCGCAAACTGCGTGATTTTCCGTTCCCAACGGGGGCGTCTCCTTTGCACAGGAAGACACGTGAAAACGCGTGCGGGCTTCTCGCGGATACCAACACACGGTAAAGCCGGAGTGCCTCGTTTTTCAAGCGCTTTTATGAGCAGCTTGTCCGGGGAACGTCGGTCACGCGTGCTCGCCGAACAAAGGAACCGGGTGATGGCCGGGAGAACGAGGGCAAAAAAAATCTGCAGGCCGGAGGGCTTCCAGCCCTGGACACATGGGTGGCCGCGGAGGCTACGGAGGGAACACGAAGAGGGTGAAAAACGGACGGAGGGATGACCCGGCACAGTCAGAGACGGCAAGTTGGAGAAGGAAACACAAAGGGAGTGAGCTCGGTTGTAACGACGAGGAAGGCGAGAGAAAAATAGAACGAGGAACAAAGGGGGGGGAGAGAGAGAGAGAGAGAGAGAGAGAGAGAGAGAGAGAGAGAGAGAGAGAGGGGGGGGGAGGGAGAGGGAGAGGGAGGGAGAGAGAGAGAGAGAGAGAGAGAGTAATGGAAAAAGAGGAAAATTTACGGGACTGTGAAGGGAAAGAGGCAAGGAGGACGCGAAACGTTGAAACTATAGTTGCACCCACACATCCACACGCCCACACAAAAGCTTATAGAGAAATAGAGCAAAGCGTATTCGGCCTCCAGGTTCGAAGAACGCCGACGTCGATAGATACGAATCGAACACCGGAAGTCTTTTCCCCAGAAGACTCGATACTTTATAGTAGAAATCCTCTTTGCTGACTTTCTTCCATTTCTCTCATCTCTCTTTTCCTCTTCGCTCTGCTTTCCTCATCCGCCGCAAGATCGACGGAAAAAATAAATTTGTTTGAGCTACGCTAGTTTTTTGCATCTGTGAGACATATTGATTGATCCTTAAATTTCGGCAATGAAATATACTGACTTATTGAGCTTGGGAAGTTCCTCGTGTTTGGAAGAAATCATAAATATTGCATCGTGGACGGATATTTCGAATAATTTCGGTGAAACGATTGCTGCAAAATTAGGAGACGATAAGAACGAGCGTTCGAGTCAAAGGGTGTTAAGGGGTGAGATGCAGTCAAAATTATCAAAAAATCGATTTTGTTTACATTTTCTTGAAGTATGATGTTTCGAAAATATTCCCTGAAAATTTCAAGTCAATCCGATGAATAGTTTCCGGGATATCTCACAATTAGTGAAGGGGCGTGGGGTCCCCATCGCAGGTAGCGGCTGACAAACGCGCAAACGATAATACTCGGGAAGGCAGAATGCTACGGGACAACAACAAATTGATATTTTGGAAGCTTCCACATCGCCAGAAGCCCTATTGTATGGGCCAGGAATTGATGATTCGATGTAAGTAATTTTTCAATTAGTATTTCTATACATAAGTCAAGTGTAAAATTGGAAAACTCTTTCAGAAATTTTCAAAAATGTATTACTCAAAAACTATGAACTTTAGCAGAATTTTAGAAAGAATACTTTCGTTTTAAAATTGCCCAAAATGTGAAACAATTATAATTCATTCCGAAAAACTTTAATTTATTGAAATTTTTTTTAACAATTGGCTATAAACATTTGAATGCTCGACTTTTCGGAAAAAAATGTGATATTCGGATTCAGCGGATCAAAATACATCAAAAAAAGTTTGGCTCCATCCATCGAGCTCAAAATTTTAGGAACATATAATACTGGATCCACATCGAAAAACTTTAAACGCGTTTTTCTCGAAACTATGATTTTCAAGTCGGTGACCATTATAACTAAAAAACCACTCGATGGATTTTGATGACATTTGGTGTGCTTATTGATAGCATTAAAAACTAGTCCTTAATTGAAGGATTTTCATTTTCGTTGAAAATTTCTATTTTTTTAACAATAAACGAGCGATTTTTTCGTCGAAAATCGAGTTATCTGACGGAAGCCGCCATTTTGTTAATTAAAAAAAAGCTTCGATTAAGGACTAGATTTATTATTAAACTCATGATTTTTTTTGGTTTTTTGATTTTAGATGATCCAGTAAAATTTTGTGATGGTCACCGCAAAGCACTACACGCCGAAGGGGGTCCGACAAAAATGGCGATGTTTTTTATACATAATCAATATTTTTCTTTGAAAATTTGTACAAGTCAAGTTGAAATATAACATAAAAAGTCTGTGTAACCACTTTTGTAAAACAAACTTAATTACTATAAACATTTTTTAATTGAAAATGCTCGCTTTTTCACGCCTCTGACTGCATCTCACCCCTTAAGGCTGCGTCAATTGGCGGCGCAAGTATCGATTATATCAGTCGTGAAAGAAACCGCTTGTCAATCGAGCACGTTGCTCTGTGCTAAAAATGGTGGATGACACGACCCCGTGACCCCAACCGTCTGGCCCGGAAGTCATGATACGAGGACCGTTGGTTATCGATTTTTCGGTATTTTTATGTCGGCTGTACATGTACACACACACACATACAGTGTGCAGACAGATTTCACCTTTACACCAAACACGCATTATTCCGATTATTCATTCGACCCAGGACTTTGAAAAAATTAGAGAGTCAGGGAAAACACGAGCAAAGCTATAGCATAGTTAATTACGGTTAATCACACGAACACGTGCGTGTGATTACGTCTAATCGATTCTACCATCTTTTTCGAGGCCCGTTACGTATGGAAAAAAACGCATCAGTATCTGATAAAGAACTTTCCCTACCCAGGTAGGAAATTAAAAGGCTGACGATGGAAACAAGCTTGTGCGAGCCTTGTTTCACCGAGTGAGCGTAAGACAGACCTGGCCCAGGTTTCATTGCATCGTTTGGAGCAGCCTGGAACCAAGACTGGCTGCAGGCTTGTTTCAGGTTGTGATAAAATAAAATAAGTTTAAAATAATATTTTTTCTGTACTTTTATGAAAAAAAAATTTAGCAATAAATTTGTCGGGTGCGAAGCCACGAAAAACGAAAACGAAGGAGGCAGCTCAGAACATTTAAACATATGCTCTTATCGATATTTATGAGGTACACAAAAAAATGTATACGAAAATAAAAGTACGCAATAAAATAAAGTATTGTTTTCAAAAAAAATTGTATATATATTTTGTAACAAATAATGTAACAAATAATAAATATATATAATAAATCAAATGAATTTTTTACAAATTTATTAAATTTACCCCATGTAGAATATAGAAAACTAAAAACAGGTCTCATATAGCCTCGGGAAGAGTTTGGAAAAAGCCTGGTCATAAATGCTCGTGAAGGCTTCATTAAGGCTCGTTTTGAGCCTTGTTGTTTTGTCGTTTCAGGCTTAGTACAGGCTTTTCTACTAGCCTTTGGTCAAGCCTGTGTGCAAGAGCCTGAAACCGCGTTATCATTCAGAGGTTCAGCTAGGCCTGAAATCAGGCTGGTGCTCAGCCTGAGTTAAAAAATGTGAGCCTTGTTTCAAAGCTTGGCGAGCCCTTTTTTCATCGTCAATTCCTACCTGGGTACGCCCACATTTAAAATTAAAGTTACGTATTGTTGGATTTTGGCTCAAGGGGGTAAGCCATACATTTTCCATGATTTTTAACGAAAATTGGTGCTTTTAGGGCAAATGAATGGTGAATTCGTATTCAGGGGGTGAAAATACGTCGATAGGGACTTTAAAAAAAAATGTTAAAAATTCAAATTTTTTCCCCATCTTCGCCAAAATTATTCGATTGGCTTGGCCAAAATTAATCGGTAAATGACCATTTCTTCAAGGTCATTTCTTTTCTGTTTCGATTTGGAATTTCACTTACTGTTCATTCTCTTTGTTATCGTTTTCTCTTTGAAATGCCTCTTGATTTATCGAGCGCCGATGATTTTTCGATTTTCAGCAGAATTTTATAGACGGACTATCAAAATCTTTTCGAAACCCTCTGAATAAGTCTCCGCAACTCAACTCAGACAGCCGCTACGGCTGTTCGAAATTTCGCAATTTTGGCGATTGTGGAAAAGTGGCCAAAACGGTAAAAAAAAGTTTATTAACTTTTAAACCATTTCAAGGGTCTATATAATGGGTAATTGTTTACCGAATATGAAAATCGCCAAGTTTTTGTCGAAAGCTCAACATTAAGCCAGGAAAACGCGATGCCGTGGCCCGAAGCATTCGATGATTGGTGGTGGAATTCTAAACCCCTTGGGTTTAGAATTCCACCACGAGACTTCCAATCGAGCTCCGATGATTTTTCGATTTTTGGTAGAATTTCAAAGACAAAGCGATTGATTTTCGCGAATTTTTCCATACACACCCTTTGCCTCTTTTTCGGCTATTTTTCTGGAAATATATTCTGGAAAAGTGGTTATATTCTGGAAAAGTGGCCAAAAGGTGTGGAAAAAATCGACTTTGACCATATTTTGAGGGCCTAAACAATGTCAAATTTTTCGCCGATTACGAATATCATGGAGGTTTTGTCTAGAGCTCAAAACCACATCGAGTCAATAACCCCCCAGTGTCTCTATACATTTATACATCGATTTTTAATAAAAATGATTGACATGCTTCACTCTAAGGGGTGGTTTCACTACCAAAACAGTTTTTTTCACGTATAAAAAAAGTATCTAATAGTTTTTAATACTATGCCGTACAAATAAGTTTCATCAAAATCTAAGAGCTATACCAAAGTGATGTTCCTTATGAGTTTCATTACGATCACGACAGTAAATCATAGCAAATCCTCTCGTTATCTTAGTCCGAGATTGTTTTATAATGATTATTATTAAAATTGACCCTCG
>OX101794.1:13861412-13929849 GCA_944452715.1 Ophion slaviceki | reverse complement strand
TCGGGACGCCCAAGCGAGCAGACAGCGGCGAACAGATCGGAAACGGGTAGGCATGGTACGTACCGTATGCTCGTGGGCTGCACACAAATATATACACATATCTATGGGAAATTCCACGCCTTTTCACCTAGCCCGTGACCCCGACCATTTATAGTTTTCCTGATTTTTTTTTTAATTGTACCCCATAAAAGAAATATCCACACTAATTTTTAGATTTTTATCTCCTCTCGTTTAGGAGTTATAATTTTTCAAAAAATGTCGATTTTGCATGTTTTGGAAACGTTTAAACGCTGATAACTCCTGAACTAATTGAAATATCGACAAATGTCACTACATCATTTTTTTAAAATTAAAGCATACTTCCTTTAAAAAATATGAAAAAATTATCAATTATCAATGTCAACGTTTTTTTCTTCTTCTAAAATGGAAACTATTTTTTTGAAGATGAATCCCTTTTTAATTTTGTTCAAAAAATTCTCTAAAACACAGTGACCCATTCTATGATTTTTGAGACTAGTCTCACCGTGGACCCATTTTTCCTTCTGTTTTGTTTTTGAAATAATCATATTTTTTTTAGAAGATTTTTATCATTTTAATGTCCAATTCGGATTCGAGAGGCCTAAAACGGTTTATTTTTTATATGTGCTGATTAAAAAAAAACGATTGTTAATCAATAATTCTTTTTTTCGTTAAATTCAGCACAAATGAAAAATAAACCTTTTGAGGCTTGTTGAAGGCGAATGGGAAATCACAAAATCATTAATAGCATTATTGGACATTAAAATGATGAAAATCTTCTAAAAAAAAATATGATTAGTTCGAAAAAAATAGAAGAAAAAATGGGCCCACAATGAGACTAGTCTTAAAAATCATAGCATGACGCACTCCATTTTAGATAATTTTTTTGAAAAAATAAAACATGGTGATCATCTTTTTAAAAAAGAGATTTCACTTTAGAAGCAAAAAAACATTAACATTGCTAATTAATAATTTTTTCATAATTTTCAACGAAAGTATGCTTCAAAATGATGAAAAGTTATGTACCGACATTTGTCGATATCTCATTTAGTTCAGGAGTTATCAACGTTTGAACGTTTCCAAAACTTTCGAAGTAGACATTTTTTGGAAAATTATAACTCCTGAATGAAAAGAGATAAAAATCTAAAAACTGGTGTAGATACTTCTTTCATGGGGTACATTTTTACAAAAAAAAATCAGGAGAATAAAAAATGGTGGGGTCACAGGCTAGGTGAAATGGCGTGGAATATCCCATATATATATATATCAATAGAGACATCGTATACGCGTGCGAGCCTCACGACTTTCACGCTTGTGTTGGCAACAACTACGATAGCCCGGAAGTGGACAGCTGTGGTAATAGCCCCGATGTTATAGTCGCGGCGGAGGATCCACTCAGTGAGCGAGAGAGGCAGAGAGATAAAACTGTCCCTTCGCACATCATCTCTCGCGCGCGCGCAAGCACAGCGTACTACCGAAGCCAGCCAGTCGCTCGGTAACACACCGCCGGAACTTTCTGACGAAGTGGAAATGGACACTGAAAATTCGTGAGCACTTTTAGCGTCCCACTAACCATCCTGCAGCTCTATATCGGGTGTTCCATTTAAATCCATCAACCAGAGTGTCTTCGAAATCGTTGACGACGCTAAAATCTGGTTGAAAAAAACAATTGAGGTGGATCGTGAGAAGGCTCAACAAAAGAGAGTTTCACTATGCATTTTTTTTAATATCCTCGTTGAAATATGGAAAAAAAATGTAATATGTCAAATCATAATTTTGCGGGCGGATAAAATCTCATCATTCTATTCTTTGGAGGTAGAATGTTGAGACTCGACAAGAGCTCCGTTGATTGAATGGGAGACAAATTCGATTAACATAACCTACAAAATGTATTGAGGTGGTAAGTGTGGTGGTAAAACGTCGCGATAAGTCGTCAATTTCCAAATTATGTCGCGCTAATTTTTTCTTACGTATTCTCGCGCTAATCAATTACGGAAGTGTCATGAAAACGTTCGGCAGCCGTTTTTTTTTGCAGTATCATTTTACTCCCCGAAATCTGTGGAACACCCTACGCTTTTTGTTTTCATTTTCATCCAACAGCAAAATTTGAATAAAAATTGAAAAGCGAACATTCGTGACGTGAAAGTAATTTTTGATGGAAAATATTCGATTCCGTTTGAAAAATAAACGATTTGACCTTTACATGTCCTCGAGGCGTTTATATAGGAAAAACCTATCCACACCGGATAATGTGTCTCCCGAAATCGTTCAAGGGGAGATATACACGTAGATGGTCGAGGTCGAGGATTTAGAAGCTATGAACATTCCGTCGACCGTAGAAGACCTACACTATGGGCCTGGTATCGATGATTCCATGTAAGTTGACAAATTTCATGATTTATTCATTCCCAAATTTTCAAACGCGTTTTTCTCAAAACCACGTTTTCCAAATTGGTACCCGAAATTTCTCGAAAACCAATGAACCAATTGCCTTGAGGTTTTTTGTGGTTATTCTATACACCATTATCTAGTACTTGTCATAGGATTTTTTTTTCCGTTACTTAGTTTTTGTTTTATAGGCAAAATAATAACTAATTTTTGGCCCAAAAATCACTATTTATGTTCAAACGTCCGCCATTTTGTCATAAATCGATATTTTCAAAATCGGCTATGACAAGTACTAGATTATAGTATCTAATTCAATAATCTTTTTGGTTTTTTTTCCGATGATTTTTGAAGAAACGCCGTATACGCAGATTTTTTTACGACGCTCCAAGGATCATACAATATCCTTGTATATTTTCGATTTATTTAAATAAAGAAAATTAAACATATTTTTGAATGTATATACTTTTAGATAATTAAAACCCCAATCCGAAATTTCAAATAGTTTTCCTTGAAAAAAATCACAAAAATGACCTTTTTCCGGCTCCTAGGTGTATATCTCCCCTTAAGGGGTCAGACCATAGTAGAATTTTCAGAAAATTCATTTTTTTTCGCTAAAACGGTGCTTTATCATCATAAGAATAAGTTACTATTCGATTTATAGCAAGAATTTTTTTTCACCGACTTTGAGCGTATAACGTAAACCCACCTCTGGCACGCCCATCGAGTACCTAAAACTTTAAACGCGTTTTTCTCAAAACAGCTTTTTTCCAATTGGCGTGACAAATAACTTCAACAATTTTCACTCGATTTACTTCAAATTTAAAATTTATGTTCCTAATTGCATTTCGCAGCGAAGTACGTACGGAATTTCTGACTAATCGAAAACTTTTCATTTTATGAGCAGTTTTATACGAAATTTTTCACTGAAAATTCATTCGAATACCTACAACTTTTGATGAAAACAATATTTTTTAAATTCCGTACGTACTTCTCTAGGTATTCCAATGTAGATTGACAAGAATTTTTCTTTTTTGTTCTAGGTCAAAAATTGTAAATGCTAAATGCCATGTCTCGAATTGCCTAAAAAAAAAAGATAACATAGGAAAATATTAGTAGTCGGCCATTTTATACAACGAAAAAAGATATATATATTTTCTAACAGGTGGACATTCATACTAAATAGATGTGTGATTAATATTATGAGTGAATCACTTTTTCATACGAAAAAAAATTGTTAAATTCGCAGATGATTTTATACGTTACTGTGGCCTTAACCCCTTAACTTTTGTCAAAAACGTATTTTGGTACCATCGACCGTTTCGAAGATACTCGAGAGGGTCAATTCCAATCGGTCACCCTGTACATACGCGCGAATTCGACCAACTGGCAATCATACTCCGTTGCTTCAATCAGCCCCTGCGATGCACAGAACGATCCGACGGATTGCACACGCGCCGGCCCTATAAATGTTCTTTTTTCGATAACGAGACTCACCGGACACCGTGCCCTTTATTCGGGAGAGCGCAATTGCCGGAGCTTTTTACGAATTACGCGGGAAAAACGGGGCATGAAAAAAATGACGATCAAGAGAAGGAGAGAGAGAAATAAAAAGAAACGTTTGATGATGCGTATGGGAAATTACGGGCTATTTTCAGAGATTTCAACGAAGCATAGATATAGCGTGGTGGTGTTCGAGTATAATGGACGACCCATGAAAATCTCTGAGCCCTATATATACAGGGTGTCCTGTTGTAAATGGATAATCCTGCAACTGCCGATAGATCAGATCATGTCCCACTCTATGCTGGAATTTCGGGTTAGTAAAAGTCCCACAGTTTTCGAGATTTTGGGGGCTTTATGTTATTTATTGAAAAAAAACATCCACTTTTGGATTTTCGCACGCCGTTTCCACAAATGATATGAACCGACAATAACGAAGCAGCTTTTTTAAGTAATTGCCACGATATGCGTAGTACATTTTTTCCACACCGCAGGCTATCAAAGTCAGATGTTCGAATTGGTTTGTATGAAAAATCTGCAGAAGATCTTTTTTCATACCGTTTCCTTAACATTTAAGGCTAAAAAGGAGACTTTTCCAGATAAGAGTATTCTATTAAAAAAGCGGGTCGAAAAAAGTTATCATTTGTAGAAATGGCATGCGAAAAACCAAAAGCAGATTATTTTTATCTCGAAAACCGTGGAACTTTTAGTAAACTGGAATTCCAGCATATAGTAGGACATGATCTGGCCTATCGACAGTTGCTTAGAATTGTTGTTCTCAACCATTCTTAACAGGACACCCTGTATGTATATATATATATATATATATATATATATATATATATATGTTGTGTGTGTGTGTGTACATGTGAGTGTATGAATAAATGCGTGATTGACGTTTCGATTAAGGGGTTACCCCCACTTGCGATTTTGAAAAAATCGATTTTTTTTTATTGCATTTTTTTGAAGTGCAATTTGAAGTGCAGTTTTTTTTTGATGCCCGGAATAGATGACCCTATGTAAGTTTACAAAAAAAAATATTTTCTTCGTGTAAACTGAAATTGAAACTTTAAACGCGTTTTTCTCAAAATGGCATTTCTGAAGTCGGTGACCAAGATTACTTGAACACTAATGAACCGATCTTCTTGAAATTTTGCAGGCGTATTAATACATAAAAATGTAGTCTTTAATCGTTTGATTTTTTTCGTAAAAATCGAACCATTAACTTTGACTGTCCGCCATTTTGTGAAAAATGAATATTTTTTTAAATCTTTCGATTAAAGACTAGTTTATACTTATATTTGACTAAATCCATCCGCATTTTTTTTTCAGATGATCCACTTCGCCGCATTGTTGGTCACCGCAAACCGTGTATATAAAAACATTATTTAATTGACGGCTATTTGCCAGTAAACAATGTAATATTTTTCAATAAAAAAATTACTGAAAATTCTTCAAGATGTGTTCTTTAAGATGGTATATTGATCGATTAAAAAAGTTTCGTAGTTTTCTTTAAAAAAATTCATGAAAAAGGCCTTTTTTTGCGCTACAAGTGGGGGTAACGCCTTAATGGTCTTTTTTCCTCTTTCTACAATACCTCCCCTATCTATAAGGTGCACGTGCAAGCGGGTGTATATATTAAGAGTCTGACGCGGAGATTTTGGGACCGAGAAAAAATCGACTTGCACTGGTTTTTCAAGTCTTCTTCGGAAAAAAAGTAGCGTATTTTTGTGACGCGTAGTATTTTCCAGAAAATTGAGAATCATGAAAAAAATCAAAATTCTATTTTCAGTTCAGCAGAATAGAGATAACGACGTACCTAATACAAAACACTTTCAAAAAACGTTTTTTGAAAGGAGGTATTAAATTCCATTCATCCTCTTCATTCCATCCATTCGTATCTTCATTGTGCTGTACTCACACTGGAAGTTTGTTTCTTTTTCCAGAATACTTAATTTTTTCCGACATATACTAGTCATTACGAAAATACGGTATACTCTTTTACGAAGAGGACTTGAAATACGATTGAATATCATTTTTTTTTTGGTCGCAAAGTCCTTGCGCAAGCCCTAAAAAATCACGGGGCCACCTTATATATGGCATACTGGATATATATATCACATTCGAACGTCATTGACTGTACAAAAAATAAAAACAATGAAAGCTCTGAATTTGACGAGAAAACCAAAAAAAGTGAACTCATCATTGCCATATGCCTATATATGAAGCATTCCAGGTGAATCCGGTGGACTTTTCCCTGACCCCCACCAAATCGATTTATTTTTTTTTATCTGATTTTTTCAGATTTTTAAATCGGTGCTTCTTTCGGAGAATTTTTTTATTTTTTATTAAGGGTTGTTTCGAAAAATGTTTAAAAAACGAGGGTATCTTTTAGAGTCAATGGAATCAGATTTAAAAAATTAAAAAAATCGATTTTTTTTAAATCTGATTCCATTGACTCTAAAAGATACCCTCATTTTTTAAACATTTGTCGAAACAACCCTTAATAAAAAATAAAAAAATTCTCCGAAAAAAGCACCGATTTAAAAATCTGAAAAAAATCAGATAAAAAAACAAATCGAATTGGTGGGGGTCAGGGAAAAAGTCCACATATATATATATATATATATATATATATATATATATATTTGCAAGCGTATGTGTCCATAAGAACCACAATAGGTTCCGCATTTAAATGTCAAACTTTACTTATGTGAGCGCTACGTTGACATAATACACCGATAGATCCTTTTTTCCCTTAAGTTTGTCGTTTTGCATTTCCGAGATCGACTACAATATATATGTGGGTGGGTATTGGCGGCACAGGAACGGCGATCCCCAGCACAATCGCGTGTGAGCCGGAAAAAGTTGAAAATCGAAAAGAAAAATTGTGCTCGTAGACCCGAAGGGCTCGAACTCAAAGGATCGCTACGGAAAAGCGAATTACCTTAAAGCAAAGTTTATACATATATATATTACTTCTAAAAAAGTTATTTTGAATAAACGAAACGCAAAGCCGGGTTGACCATAATACCGTTAGAGAACTTCGATAAATGAATCTCGAAATGATATCGTTAAAATCAATTTTCAGATATTTCCCGTATCAAATTTACATGGTAAGAATCAATTTTGTTATGAAAATTCTCATCTTGCCGAAACTTCGCAATTATATGGCAGAGTTCTTCTCGCTCAACGCGACGAGCCACTGCAAAGCCCGGAGAAACGACGGAAATTCCCATACATCCTTTGAACTGCGGAATTCAAATGGTATTCTCATAACGAACGGCAATTTTTCTGAGTGGTAGAAAAAAAAACAAATCCCCAACAATTTCATACCTCGAAAAAAATATGATTTCCTTTGCCGTTCGTTGCTGAAGTATTCGCTGATTATTTTTTTCCCTGCGTGCCGTCACGAGACTAATACTACGTATCGAATTTTTAATAAATCCATTTCTTTCCTGTACACCATGGTTCCGCCCTTTCCATTTCGCCTTCTTCGGGCTCGCTCCCTCGGGCGAAATGCGCTCATGCAGTCGGATTAAGTCTTGGATGAACGTCAGACCTCCTTTCCGTTTGTACAACGCAGACGACATGAGAACGATGAATATGTGTGGGTGGAAAAGAAAAAGGCGAGAAGCGACCAGGCGATGAACTTTCCCTTGAAAACTTTGGAATTGTGCAGCTGAGCGATGGAGAAGAATGCCATTTATATATATATATATATATATATATATATATATATATATATATATATATATATATATATATATATGTATGTATGTATGTATGTATGTATGTATGTATGTATGTATGTATGTATGTATGTATGTGTATATATATATATATATATATATATATATATATATATACGCACACATGTACAAGAGTTTTTATTCTGACTTCGGGATTTCTCGCCTCCGGCGACTTTCCCGTTGTCTCGTGAAAACTCTCTCTTTCTCCACTTCCCTTCGACTTTCTTCTTCCTATTGGTCTCCAACTACATACCAAGCCACCAGCTGCATCTCCATTCTCATAGGTTAGCCCATACACATCCAGAGCGCTTTCCCGATCGCGATAAATTTTCTACTTCTCCACCAAAACCATTTTCACTCCGGTCTGTGGAAAGCGAAGTGCTGTACAGTGAAGCTATATGCGGGCCAAGCTCCGCCAAGGAGAATAGTTTGCCTCGCGATTACAAGAGCAGGAAGTGCTTGGGTTTCAAGGGAGACTGGATTTTCGAGCTATATCGTCGAATTTGAAAACTCTTGCGTTATAGGAACATAGCTACGAGAATAATTGCAGGGTTGCAAGTAACTGCCGGTGTCTTGGCAACGCTTTTTTGCACAGTCTCAAGCGTAGGCTTGGGTTTGGTTTGCTTAAAAGAAGACGAATGTGTATATTCAAGCCTTACATCCGGCAGAGGATGGCGCGAAAGAACGGGTGCAGAGAGAAGCAAAAGGAGAGAGGATGGTGTCAGGTATGGTGGAAAGAAAGAACAAGAAAGGGTACGAGGAGGAGAAAGAGAGGGTTGAGGATAAGGGATGGTATCAGGTATCCCTAATACGCCAAGGGACGGAGACAGCCAGGGAGGGTGAGAGCGTCGACGATCGTACTCAACGGACGAAGTTAGTTAACCCGTTGGGCCCGTCAATTCGATCAAAAAGCTATCAGGCTTTTCTTGATGAATGGCCGAGGCTTACATGAGCTGGGAAACGTGGCTTGGCATACAATCTGACTTGATGCGCGACGCCGGTTCTCTCTCGCAGTCTCGACGGACCTGCGGTTCGACACGAAGGAAAGACGACGAGGAAGCGAAATGGGAAGAGGGAGAAAGCTGCCATCTAACGAAGGACTTTCAATGAGAAAGTAAAACAAAAGTTTTGCCAGAACGAAGCGTGTGTGACAAGATATTGAGGGGATATATATATAGCCAGACAGAGAGAGAGAGAGAGAAAGAGGAAGAATACGAACAGTTGGGAGGCCGAAAAGACGATAAATAAATGCACCCGAAGAAATTACCAAGTTTTTGCACACCTGTGAGTCCAGCATAAAAGTTGGAGACACTCAAATGACGGACACGCTTGTATCAAGCTGCCTATGTGATTGATGCGGACGTTCCATTTCCGTAGTCCCTGAAGAGCAACTTTGTCGCGGCGAGCTTCCGGGTCCATTTCCCAATTCGCTCCCCCTTTTTGCGGCCATCGCGAAATTGCAAAGTGCTCGAGCGAGGAAATATTTTCTTCGACGTGTATCGCCCGTGAATACAAGGGCCAAAGTTACCAGTGTTCAAGGAAAAACGAATAGGAACGAGATGAGAGATGATTTGTTTCTTCGGGAGCATTGCATCGAAGTTACAAGCTCTCCGAAACGGGTGTATTTGTCACCGCTTATTAGAGAACAAAAGGACCGTAGAACTTCCAAGTACTTTTCCAACAGTGCCGAAATGACTTTTCCAAAGTTTGCGCGAGACGTAAAAGACCCACGGGCTGCCTCTGGGTGACCAAAGTATTGAGCGAAGCCAGCATTCCCCGTTCGTCCGGACTTTGGCACTTCAAAAAGTGGCAGCATCTTGGACACCTAACTCGACTCGAATACGCCGTGATTTCATTCATTCGCTACTGATTTAAGATCCCTGAAAACTCTCCACGAGCATGTTATGTGTTGACATCAAAAATCTTGAACTGCTTCTGTGACAGAACTGTCAACTGTCAACACTGGACATCACCATTCCAAACGTGCATCGCGGGATATTCCGCACAAAAGACCGACACCCAAGAACCGTGTTACCAACTGACCCGATGAGAACGTCGCTCGTGCAACCGTCTTCAGCTGTTCTCCCAAAATGCATTGCAGCAAGCTAACCGCCTGCGATGATGAATTTGATTGCGACAATCCAAGGACTTGAGAAACGTATGGAGAGAGAGAGGGCGAGGTAGAGAGAGAGAGAGGGAGACGGAACTGAAAGGCGAATATGTAGGCGACAGGTCGTCAGCCATGCCCCATTATATCACATACGGTACTAAGCTGGAGCACACAGCTGCATGAAGACTTCCAGTTCACAATATGTGCCATGTGACTCGGGACGTAATTCCCGGCCCGAACCCGACGCCCGACCATCTTTGCACCCGCAATACATCGATAATCACGCCATGCATTGGTAACCATTCCACAATATCCAATGACGCAAGCGCTTACTTCACAACAGCATCCTACTGCACTCGCAATAGCACAGCGTTCTGGTAGACCGGCGACTGCTATACAGGATCCATAAAAGTGTGTAATTGAAGAACCTGCAGATTGATTTTTGCATCAATGTACAGTGCGACCTCACTCCTGCAGAAGAAAACAAACCGCCTAAACGCGGATGACAACTGGACCATCAGACCAGCGCAGAGAAGAACTCTGCTGGTATCCTCAATATTGATCAACAGCGGGCAAGATGAAGTCCAAGATACTTGATGAAGCCAAACGCTAACGAGGAACGAAGAAGCCGTTGTACTGTTGGAGGAACATGCTTCTCAGCTTACTGTATAATCTGGCAGGATAGGTCAAGCTCGCTCTCCAGCTCTTCCTCCCCAACTATCTGCAAAACACGCACACACGCACGCTCATACGTGCATAATCAGACGTACTACAAGGTATCACTCAGCCGTTAATTGCGCAACTGGCGTTACGCATTAATCAAGCGGAGCGTGGAGCTCGAGAAGATAGGCAACAGCAGCAGCACCAGCATGAAACGGATAGCTGCATAGTGGTGACTGTAGGAGTGGGATAGTCGAGTTGCAACGAGTGCGGCAGTCAACAGACGCCTCCACGGTGTGGCAGCACAGTCGAGGGGAAGGTGAGAGGAGGTGGAGGCGTGGAGGAAGGCTGGAGGAGGAAAATGAACAGCATGGGGATGACACTGACGTTGGAGTCGTCACGAGGCAAATGGCCTCGAAGCCAGACATCAAACCCATACGTACATAATACATCCTACGATAGCTGGAATACGCGTGTAAAATGCACGTGTATTCGTTACTCCGGTTGTGATGTTTCAACGGTAGAGCCCTCGGTTCAACTTTGTCTCTTACATCCACATGTCTTCGTCTATGAATCGTTCTTCATGCTCGTACAAGCACAGCTGCTGCTCTTCCGAAGCCATACCAGTTTCTCAGCCTGGTCTGCCTTTGCGTTCGTACTTGTGCACAAAAGGCACGAATGTGCGTCTCGGCAGATGTCTGGGAGCATGACGTACTCAGGATAGGGTGTGATGTATTGCGAATGTAACTTCTCACATTGGACTAGTTCTCATTCTCCAGTTTGCATCCTCTGGAGATCCCTTTGACTCTCATATTCGTTACTTTCCCTCAAAGACAATCTGCTGAATCGTTGGACAACTTGTCCTCGTATTTCTACATGTCTATTGGGAAATAAAGTGCCAAAGGACAACATTTCCATCAGTTGTTGCTTCGTATCAGCCTTATCATTCGCCATAACTCCATTTTCGCCTGCAGTGATAATTAACGAGGGGGAAGGGCTGGCAGAAATCTTGGTTTGAAATGTGCGAACACATTGACTGCGATACACGTGTATTACATGCACTTTGGGTGCAACGTGTTTCCGTGGATGCTGGTTACGATTGCAGTTAGTGGCTCATTGAGGCAACCTGAGTGTCTATGACTGCGGAAATCCCAGATCATGATATTACACTGATACAGCGGCATTCGCGGGGTAGCGATTCTGTTACTCATACGGTATACGGTCGGATGAGCGCTTGTAGTGGTGATCGCTATATATACCTCTTTCGACGTCTCTCGACCTAACCACAACTCCCACACGACTCGGTACCCGCGACCTGCCACTGTGGCCAGACCCACAACTTTTAATCCTCTCGCCACCACACATGGAAGACCTTCCGATGCCCCCGCGGTACTGTTCCAAGTGGAATACACCCGTGCTTGTCAGACCCACAGTGGATAACGCTCTCGGCATTTACTTCTATACGTTTTTGCTCTACTCTGCACTTCAAACTGGTCGATTAAAAAATGCTGCCAGCTCTCTCAATTTTTCATACCAATGTGTGTGTTTTGTCGGGTAATTCCGGGGAGTTGGCCATAAGGGAGAGATGGCCAATAGAAATGCTTCATAGAACCGGGCACTAGATTTCACCTGTTACTGCTTAATTCGCTTCGCGTCGTGCGCAGGTGTAAGTGGAGGAGCAAAAGTTTGGCAAAACAAATGTTAAGTAAGTAAAATCCTTTTTGATTATTCTGTCTGCTGCTGAATTTTTGGAAGGTTTCATGTTTTACATTGTGGTGATGTTATTTTGTAAAAGTAATGGTTACTTTTTTGATTTTGCATGTGTTTTTTTTACTTCTTTACATTTTAGATGTGGCCATCTCTCGCGGGAGATTAGGAGAGATGGTGACGTACAGTCGGTGCATGATGGCCATAGTATTGGTTGTGATGTGTTCAAGTAATTCATTTTTTCTACATTTGTTTTAGATGCCTAAAAAGTACGAGAGAAAAGCAATTGCTCTGCGAGGGAACTGGACTCAAGAATCATTGCAAGCAGCTATTGGTGAAATACCTAGGAAGACCTTAGAAAGACGATACAAGAACAATGACAAAAAATGTTGCGGAAAAAATTATTATGAAACTCGTCTCATAAACGATTGGCTTCAGTGGATAGTCTGCGAACTTTGGGTACACAAAAATTATACTGATTTCGATCATATGTGTCCTAAATGTGGCCAAAAGCAAAAAAATTAAGAATCAAAACATACAACCAGAGAGAAAACCGAGAGCATGATGCTGGGTAACTGGCCATCTGACCTTTACTCCTGTGGCCATCACACCCGGATACTCCGGAAGAGTGATTTTTTTAAAAACAGCTATTTTAAGGTTGATCTGATATGAGTTTGTTCTAATTTCGTAAATTATCTTAAAGTTAAATGTTGAAAGTTTAAGGGGCCATACCAGTGTGACACTTTCAAAAAATCGATTTTTTGCTTTTTTCGACAGTTTATACTTTCAAGAATATGAGATGAGATTTTTATACCCTCAAGATTTATACTTTTAAGATTTTTATACTTTAAAGAATATGAAATGAGATTTTTAAATTTGCTGACATTGTAACTCTAAGTGCAATTATCCGATTGATTTTAAATTTAAACTGAGTACTCTTTAATATATTTACTCTACAATGATGTAGGATATTTTCTATTGGGTGAAAATTGACGATTTGGCATTAAAAAAACGACCATTTTATAGGCAAGAAAACAGACTTTTTTCATAACTACGCCATTTTGTTAGATTTTGATATATTTCGAAAATCATACGACATTGTACAGGAAATACCTTCCAGCTTAACGACATTTTTCCTTTTTCGGTTTCAGCTACTCAATCGGCCGGAATCATGTCAGCAGTGGAGGAACTTTTTTTTGGCGCCTCAGAAGGCAGCGCATAAGTCGCTTGGATCGCAATATTTTTCTATGAAAAAATTATGTAATATAGGTCAAATATAGCCAAATATATTCTTAATTTTCCGAAACATTTAATTGAGTACTTTTCTTCCAAAAAATTCCCGAAAATCACCCAAATTTTCAGCGTTTACACTAGTATAGCTCCTTAATTACAAATGAAGATAAGTTAAGAAACGTCTGTACTTTTATTTTGCCGGATCCTTTAAAAAACCTGTGGCCAACTACCCCGGACTTATCCTCCCCCATGGAAATTTATGTATGTACAATATATGCAGAAAATATATGCTACATATATATTCCTACATATAATATATATATATATATATATATCGGTCGCGTATATAGTGACGAAAAATAGAATAATACGTATATACTCAGTATATATGCACCACATATATGACGCATATATGACCCATATATTTTCGATATATTTTTCTGACCAAAACATATATGCTACGTATAAACACTACATATGATGCATATATGAGGCATATACGACGCATATATTTTCGATATATTTTCAATCTATTTTTTTGTCAGAAAAATATATCAAAAATGTATGCGTCATATATGACTCATATATGTGTCATTTATGCGTCATATATGACGCATACATTTTTGATACATATTCCTGGCAAAAAATATATGCTGTGTATAAACACTATTACAGTTAAACTTAATAAAACTTAAAACTTAAACTTAAAAAAACTTAACTTACAGTTAAAGTACGCTATTACATATAAACACTATATACAGATATGCTACGCATATCTGTATGTATGTGGTATATATGCAGGGTAAATGCTACATATATCATTGATATATGATACATTGATATACAGTAATACCACGCATATACATCTCATATATAAAAACGTTACGAAAATTAGAATTTGGCACATATATGCAACATATATTATCAATATATGGCATACATTTCACATATATTACAATTATTAATAAAATAAATTTGCAGTATATTTTTGCGAATATAAATTTCCATGGGGGCTATGTGTATGTATGGAAGTAAAAATATAAAAGAGAACAGATTGGAGGCGCACAGAGTGCAGGCGATATCGTGCCATTCTACGACATCTTGAACGCCCTGGTACTTATTTTTAGATGCACACCCTATTCTCGTCAACGATTTTTCTTTTTCCGCCTCTCGTATTTCGCGATACTTGACTGGCGCAACTCGAGGGAGTCGTTAGGTCGAAAAGTACGGAATTCGCGAAGGAGTACGAGCGGATACTCGACACTACAGGGCGGCGTGAACGACGTAAGGGGACACGACACGGTGATTGGCAACTTGAGAAACTATCAATGACTAGTCCTGTGAACGCTTCATTGGTACGTTTACATCAAGGTGCACTGAGAAAAAAAAACCAATTGAATCAAAAAAATATATTGGTTGATTCAAATAAATGTCTGAACGCGGAGTGCCACCGATATATGAGATGTTACAATACTATTAAATATTGGAAAATGTGATTGATTCAAATAACATATTATTTTATTTGAAAATCTCTTCTAATAGGATAAAATATAATAAAATATTATAGGATAAAATGATATTCTATTGAAATAATTCTATATACAATCCGTAGCTGTATGGATGAAATAATTAAGCGGTTGCTTCAACATTTTTTATTTCGTACAAAAATATAATCAATAGAATGAATTATTTCTTTACTACATCAAAACGAATATGCCATGACACGTGACATTTTCGTACTCCGTACAATATCAAAAGTGCAATATCATGCAACTAGTATGAGGTAGGGACAAGGGATATTATAATTGAAAAATCAACACTATGGATCCGAAATAATGGAATTTTTTGCCACAAAGTGCAGGGGTCAGCTGTAGCCACGCATTCCGTCTTTGGTAGAAAAAAATACAATATTCGATGAAATAAATGTTCATTGCAATCAAAGGGATATATTAGCGAGAATTCGAGAAGTCATGTTTTTAATATGATTCTATGTGCACTTCAAACTTTTCTTGATTGTTGGTTCAAATAAATGTACACTCACGAGAATTGCTGAAAATATTTGAAAAATCGCATGCAGTTCTTTGTAATCGGATAGAATTGTCACAATAAAGTGTTTGATCGAAATCGTTTTATTAAAAAAATTGAAAGTTTGTCAATTTTTTATAAATCTTACATAAAAAGTGAGCATTAGAATGATCGTCCACGACAATAGTGGAGAGAATATCAGATATCCAATGGAATATTCATGGAGAGAATATCGGATATTCAACTGATAAGAACAG
The DNA here is from genome assembly GCA_944452715.1 of Ophion slaviceki. Lineage (NCBI taxonomy): Eukaryota > Metazoa > Arthropoda > Insecta > Hymenoptera > Ichneumonidae > Ophion > Ophion slaviceki. Next base: position 13,914,199 of record OX101794.1, on the reverse strand, counting down.
ATACTACACTTTGATCTTAGCCACAGGCCAAGGAGCGATACTCTTTAGAGTTTCTCCAGCGTCTAAGTAGACTTTCGGTTCGTGCTACGCTTACGAGAAACGAGCGCGCGTGCGGCTTCTAGCGGTTACTCCGAGAACTACGGGTTTCCTCACACCTACAATTTCGGTGGCGCTCGGCCATGATTTGGTTGAATTTTTTCAACCAAATGCGCAAGAAACAAATTTTATCGTCGCATAATTTTTTAACCAATTCAGACATTTGCTTAATATTTTTCAGTCAAAATAAAATATGAATATTTTAACGAATAATGTACTTGAAAATCAATATTGGACATGGTGAAAAAAATAACATATTTACTCAATAGAAATTTTATCTGAATCAAACGAGCCAAATTCAATTTTTCTTCCGTACTCGAATCAACAATATTCATGTTAAGAATTTAAACGCTTTTTTTCTTTGCAGCAGAAAATGCATTCAAAACTACATAATTTGTTCGCGATAATTTTCTAGATAGTTTCAATAATATATTGTTCTCGGCTAACAATATATCTTTTCAATAAAAAAAAAACTTTTAATCCGATTATTTACACTAACAATTTTACAATTGAATCAACGAAATTTCATTTAATAACACCAATGATATTGGATCAATGATTTTTTTCTCAGTGTGGTCGTTGAGCACGCGACATTTGGAAATGATCTTATATGAGTGAATCGTGACGAGTTTTTATGTAGCTTCGAATCAAATTTTTTATTTTTCTGACAGATTGGTAACGAAGTGGAGGTCGCTGCCTGGAAGTATTTTTGCCGCGGTTCTTGTCTGTATTATAGTGGAGGCTGAAGATTTATGTGAATCACGAAATTATAAATTACGTGCGGTTTTAATTCGATATAAATTAGGCTGAACTCCCCTTCTGGCTGATACGCCAAAGATTGCACCCTCAATACCAGCCTGGCTGTTCAGTCTCGTGGTAAAAATGAGATATGCGAAATTTTTCCGCTCTACCTTCGGGCCCTTGCACGAGCCGTCATAAATTTCACCAAACGAGACAGAGTTACGCGCAGACTCGTAACGTTCGAGATCCTACCGCTGTTCGTGGTTTTCGCACGGGCATGCCCGAAACGAGACGGAAAGTTTGAGAGCGGAAAATGTGTTGTCAAGAGTAAGCCGCGAATCACGGGACTTAAGGGCGTCGCGACGCCGTATTATTTAACGGGTGAAGCCACTCGAGGATTTTCCAATTTTCAGAAAAGAAAATGGCAATGTTCATTTGGAAGGCCAAACGGATGGTGATGGCATTGCGGATTAAGGGGTTACGGGGGTTTGAAAATTTTTTTAAATCAAGGCAGTTTCAAAAGAATGCCCTGGACACCGCAGCTGAAGCAGGATTTTTGCTTTATGGAGCTGGAATCGACGATCCTATATAAGTTAAAAAAAATTCTTCGTTTTATTTCTACTTAAAACTTCAATCGCATTTTTTTTAAAACACTAATTTTGCAAGGCTATACGCAGTGTAAATTGTACCAAAAATTGAACTATTTTGCATTCAACTCTGCCAAAAATTCAAATGTCATTTTTTTTAAATCCTTCGTTCAATCGCTAGCTATACTTATCTAATAACAGAAAAAATGGTTTTTTAATTTCAAACAAAGCTATCATGAGTTATCCTGACCACCACGTGGACACTTTTTTTATGGGTCTCCGGAAACCAGGTCCCACCGGCTGAATTTCCCAAATTTTTGGATGATTTTTTTTTAATATTATTGAAACGTTGCTCTTTTATATGCTTAACATTTTGAATAAAATAATTTATATATTATATTTTTTAAATAGAGAAAATATGCTTTTCTTTGGCTTCGAAACCCACGTAACCCCTTAAAGGTGAAAAGAAAATTTTCATTGCTGAATATTAATTCAAACTTTAAACGCGTTTTTCTCGATACCATGCTTTTTAAACTGACCGGAAACGTCTCTGAGCCAAATATGCACCGAATCACTTGAAATTTTGAACGAATCTTCTCAGATTCATTCTTTAAGGAACTGCGTACAGAATTTGCGATTGGTTATCAACTTTTTGTTCTAAAAACAATTCCTCGTGTGATTTTTTGCTCGAAAATGAATGTTTTTATTCAAATTTGAACTACTTATTTGAAAAGATATTTTGCAATTTCTGTCCGCAGTTCCACAGCTTTTTGTATGTATTTTAAAGATGTTATTGGTTTTCCGTCCTAGGTGCAAAACTACAGGAGAAATTTCGTGCCATTTTCGATTTAAAAATTACACAAAATCTACAGGTATTACACAGAGTGCAACCATGGTATGGCATTGAGAATCTAATCAGACTTTTCGGGTAGTAAAAAAACAGGTACATGTAAATAATATGAGTAGGTTTTTAATATTTTTCCAAAAATATTGATACATTGGGCTACAGTTAGGGATACAGTTTTCAAATTAGTAACAAGATTAGAATTGGGTTGGGAGAGGGCATTTTTCAACCGGTTACAGACATTCAACATGCCCCCCCCCCCCTTACTACACAGTGGCTGTGGAGTGGGGGTGGCGTTAGTTTCGTGTGACATCCAGCTAACTCAGGCGCCTATACCCGACCTACCGCAACAAACATGTACAGTTTCAAAACCATTTTCAATGTTAAACAATGTTTGCATACTTAACCCTTCGACTGCACACTGGGTCATTTTGACCCCTTTTTTTCAACTGACTGTATCGCAAAACGGGGCAATCTATTCGGCCGCAGTGTGACGCTCGAATGTTCCCCCACTCCTACTCTATAGGTGGTCACTCGACCCCCATCCTACATCCTGCCCGTGTACTGAGGACAGTTGTCGAAAAAGGACCTAGGGTCGAATCGACCCCATTTATGCAGTGGTGCGGTGAAAGTGAAAACATTTTTTTGTTGTTGTGAAATTTGGTGTTTCATTCCTACATGTGAGTTACGATGGAAAATGCTCATAGATATTTTTTATTTGGCGCTACTATAGTACATTATGTATTTAGAATGTCGATCATAAAACTAAAAGCACGTGTCCGTTATGCAGGAGGGTAACGTGCACCGAATGTACTTATGCGTCGATTGCGGTAAATGTGAACAATAATAAATTATTGACGTAAAAAATGCAAAAGATATACGTTATCAACAATCAATCTGCCGAAGGAGTCGACTTTTTCCATTTTTCACTATCCCGAAAATGCTCAAACTCAAACCTTCGAAAAAAATATACTTTTTGGAAAGACAGTCGATACTGTCTTTTTTTTCGTATCTCCAAACCTTCGACTTTAAAAACGTCAAAGGACGTTTTTGTATATTTTCAAGAAAAGGATCTTTCTCGTGCAAGTACGTATTTTTAAACGGATCTCCCACTTTGAACGAATGTTTGAGCAGGCAATTTTTTTTTTCTTAAAAAATAAATGTTGAGCTATAAAATAAGGATCATGGATTACAAAAAAACGTCTCTACAAAAAAAGCATATGTACCGAAATACAACGATCTGAAAAACGTCTGGGGTCGGATCGACCCCGCATGCGGCTCGTGGCGGAAGTGTGCAGTTGAAGGGTTCAAACTATGTATAATAAAGTCTCGCAATTTACTTTTTGACTGTTTTTATTTCCCAGTTTAAAAAAATCTTAAAATTAGTCTCCTTTTAAGGGGTCTTCTCACTTTAGACGCTAAAAAAGACCTTTTTCATGCACTTTTTGATAGGTTTATATTATACATATTGATATAAAAGTTGTTACACTTAATAAATACACTTTCGAAATACATTTAAGATTTTTATCTATTTATTTGAGTCACTATTTGTAGACGAAAATGGTAGTTAAAAAAATGTCCTAAAAAAATTGTAGATCTGCGCTGTTGATGAAATCTCGGGGATGGATCATCCGCAACCACAAAAATCAAACGGTTTTAGATTCAGTATGTTAATGGCTATACCGCATATCATACGATTTGTTATCTATGCAAAAATAAGAAAATGGCGGACATTTTTCGAAAACATAAAAAAACCGGCTTTGTTCGCTGTTTTTGGCAAAAAAAATGGTAAATATCAAAATTTGAAAAATTCTTGATATGCGCTATAGCTATAGTTGTAAAGAATATGTGGTTAACATTTCATAAGGATCGGTTCAGTAATTTCGAAGATTTTATCAACAAGCCGTCGAAAAACGTTGTTTCGAGAAAAACGCGTTTAAAGTTTGTTTGGGTTACATAGATACATTTTTTTTTAACTTAATGTATTTCGAAAGTGTATTCATTAAGTGTAACAACTTTTATATCGATATCTATAATATAAACCTATAAAAAATCATGAAAATAGCCTTTTTTAGCGTCTAAAGTGAGAAGACCCCTTAAGAGCTAGAACGGCTTCAGCCCTGAACGAAAAGTTACACACGGTGTTCTTCGATGCTTTCATCAGACACGCCCACTTCATCAAACGAATTATTCAGCTACAATGTCCAAAGTTGTAGCTGAATTTAACATTTTGAATTCCTTTTCACATTTAACATTTTGAATTTTGAATTTGCAATCAAAATTTTCTTTTCACCTTTAAGGGGTTATCCCCACTTGCGATTTTGAAAAAATCGATTTTTTTTATTGCATTTTTTGAAGTGCAATTTGAAGTGCAGTTTTTTTTTATGCCCCGAATAGATGACTCGATGTAAGTTTACAAAAAAATATATTTTCTTCGTGTAAACTGAAATTGAAACTTTAAACGCGTTTTTCTCAAAATGGCATTTCTGAAGTCGGTGACCAAGATTACTCGAACACTAATGAACCGATCTTCTTGAAATTTTGCAGGCTTATTTAATACATACAAATGTAGTCTTTAATCGTTCGATTTTTTTTCGAAAAAAAAAATGGCCGTTTTATAGCCAAAAAACGTCCGTTTTTTTCGTTAAAATCGAACCATTAACTTTGACTGTCCGCCATTTTGTGAAAAATGAATATTTTTTAAAATCCTTCGATTAAAGACTAGTTTATACTTATATTTGACTAAATCCATCCGCATTTTTTTTTTCAGATGATCCACTTCGCCGCAATGTTGGTCACCGCAAACCGTGTATGTAAAAACATTATTTAATTGACGGCCATTTGCCACTAAACAATGTAATATTTTTCAATAAAAAAAGTACTGAAAGTTCTTCAAGATGTGTTCTTTAAGATGGTATATTGATCGATTAAAAAAGTTTTGTAGTTTTATTTTAAAAAATGCATGAAAAAGGCCTTTTTGCGCTACAAGTGGGGGTAACGCCTTAAGGGATTACGTGGGTTTCGAAGCCAAAGAAAAGCATATTTTCTCTGTTTAAAAAAAAAATACAATGTATAAATTGTTTTATTCAAAACGTTAAATTCAGCTACAATTTTGGAATTCAAAATTTAAAATATTAAATGTTTTCAAAATATTAAATGTAAAAAAGAATTAAAAATATTAAATGCAATCACTCTTCGTTGCTGCTACATCGATAAAACGCGTTTTTTTCAAACGAAAGCACGCCACCTTCATCAGCTGATTCCAAGCTCAATAAATACAGGAAGAGAAAAGCGGGGGTGGTTTTTCCTCCGATTCATAAACGCACGCGAGATACGGCAAGAGCGAAACACAAGGGCGGGACGTAGTAAAAAAAAAAACGACGATGCCTCGCGTGCACTAGTATCTCACAGTAGGTGTGTGTGTTGCGTCCTGGATAAATTCCCTGGAGAAATCACTCGTGTCGGTATGGTCGGTCGAGACCGCTCGAGCGAGGAAAAAAAGCGAGATCAGAATTCGGCAACTTCGCAGCAGTCAAATTTTTCTCAAAGGGATTGTCGGCCTCACTCCTCCGGAAATCTTTCGTCCTCGAGTATTCGTGATTTGTGTATGAATTATTAAGACAATAGGTGTAGAGTACTTTGCAGAATTAAAAGCAAAAATCTCGTTGAATAAATACATTTGGTTTCGTTGACATTTTTACAAGCGAATGTACGAAGTTTCTTTCCGCGCTTTCAGCCCTAGAAAGATACATATCCCTTTGACCTTATTAATGCAAGTACGCCGTGAATCGTAAAGTTTTCATTTCAGTGTTCGTTCGTGTGCCCTTTCAGGCTTTTACGGTCGCATCCCTTTTACTTTCGCCACCCCCCCCCCCCCCGACTTGTCACTGCGGTACATCCCGTTCTGCAAGCACTCCCTGGAGTGTTGCCCACATTTGTTGTTTCCTGGCGCACTACCGTCTCGCCCGAGGGCACGGGGAAACTGAGGAAAACCTGCGCTGGTATAGGCGCCTGTAATTTGTTGGACTCTTACCCGAATGTGAAGGATAATAGGACAGCCTTAGTTCTACCTTGACACACTGGGTCATTCTGACCCAGACGAATTTGAAATGAAATACTCACTTTTCTAAAATTGACATTTTTCAAAAATTTCTTCACTACGATGCAATTTTATACTTTCCGAATTACAATTACGCAGGCATATTGAGAAAGTTGCAAGTGTATCCCTGATTTTTTAAAAATGAAACCGACCGAAGGGTTGTTAAGGGCAGGTGGATGAAGTACTATACGGGTCAAATTGACCCAGTGTGACAAAATCGTGGCCCAATATAAGTATGTTAACGAAAAGTTGAAATGAGAATAAATTACATCTTTCTATCGAAAGTGAAAAATCGAAATAAGCTGGCGACAAAAATCTCTTCTCGAACAAATAAATTTTAAATATTCCGCACAATTGTCCCCATTTTAGGCCTTATAAACCTTTGAAAACCAACTTTTTTTCTCATTATTTTGTTGGCTCAAATTAATATTATCAATATATAAATATCCGAAGAATGATATGGTCCGAAGAATAATAGTTGTAAAAATGTCAACGCTCTTTTTTCGAAACCATTTTATCAAAATCGGGTGGACCCGTTCTCCTAAAATTTCCAACCGATTGACTTCAAATTTGAACTGTATCTTTTTCGATAGATTCTCTATAAAAGCACAAACGATTTTTACGATCTATTAACAATTATGGTTTTGAGAAACAGATGAAAGCCATTTTTCTAATAAAAAAATGCGACTTTTTTCAAAATGGTGCCAATTTTGCAAAAATAAATATTTCGTAATAATCGTGTGTACTTTGCCAGCAAAACTCATGTGGGTTACGGGGAAAAAAATCTTTGGTTCTAGGTGCTCATGTGTGTCCCCAACGAGTCCGCCAATGGAGGGACTTAAAAAAGGCGTTCTCTTTATACCGGCCCGCGGACCGCCATTATGTATTTTTCACAAAATAAAAAATTGATTTGAGTACCCGGAGATATGTAGAATAAACCCTCCAAACCTCATTTTGGATGCTTCATTAGGATTTTCGAAAAAAAAATCACAAAAAAGCCTTGTATTCCAACCATCCAAAGGGTTTAAGGCAGGATTCTACTTTGAAACTTTGAAAAAAACATTTTTTTTTACATTTTTCGAAAGTAAATATGTTCAAGAATGTTCGGTCAAAATTTTATAAAGTTCCAAGCAGTCTAACTATCCTTTTTCGCCTTTCGAACGCACCTACCTGAGCGCGCTATTGTGACTCACCAAAACTTTAAACGCGTTTTTCTCGAAACATTTTCAAGTACCGTGGTCGTGATAACTCAAAAAGTACTGAACCGATCCTTATGAAATTTGGAACACATATTCTATATGTGTGTACCAACCGACCTAACTACAATCAACTTAAAATTTTGATTAGAACTATTTTTTTATTGCAAAAAAAGACCCAAAAAAACGCATTTTTTTCGTATTTTAGCCGCCATTTTGTTAATTTTGCACGTATATAAAATATTCTAGTTAGGTCGGTTCCTGAAGACATACTGAACATGAAACTATTTGATTTTTTTGTTTGAGACCATCCGTCGGGAAGATTTCACGATCACGGCAACGGTACCTGCTTTTCGAGGCGTTGGCTTTAAACATATTTTACGTGTGCAAAAAATGAATAAAAAACATTTTAAAAAAATTTTTTTATGTACTTAAAGAGTGTATTTATTGAACAGTTTAAACCCCATATCGATATCTTTAATAGTAATCTCAGAAAAAATTCACGAAAATAGCGTTTTTTTCATGGTTTCAAAGTAGAATCCTGCCTTAATTTGGGCCAAAAGGAATTGCATCGACGGAGTCAATGCCCTCGAACTATACGGTCGATATCTCACGAAAATCCGTCTGATCGAAGAAAAAGCCACATCCCTATTTTATCCTACATCTCGCTTCTTCCGCGGCTGCCCTGACCCTCCTCTGCCCTCGCGACCTGATATCCTCACCTTTACGCGGTTAAGCGTCCACTTGATCCCTCGAATATTGGGGATTTGAAACGGGGCACTAGTCTCGCATGGCACTCACACCCAATGTTATATGGAAAAGGGATGGAAGAAGGAGCAAGAGGGGGCGGAAGGGTAAGGATGGGTAAAGCCTCTGCGATCATCGGGAGTGAGGACTCGAATGGTTTAATTCCACTGGCTTCTCGCTACTGGCACGTATAATGCGAAGATTCATCTCGCGAGAATATATATATAACTATACCGAGTGTCCCATTCTAATCTCACACCTTATTTATCTCGAAAAATACTGCTCTCATCAAATATTGAGTATAATAAAACTTCTAGAGTCTTTTCTGGTCCAAATTTCAAATTGGCGACGTTACGATGGCCGAAATGTTTTTTTTTTATTGGGATCATGAATTTCTTCCACCAAAACAGCCATGAAGTCAAAACTCACAGCTTTTGTAGGATTTTTTTTATATTGTTTATAATTTTTGGGTTAAAATACCATTTTTATTATTTTAGCGCTATCCAGAATGCACCACGAGGGGGTGCAATCTCCAACATTCCTAGTGTAAGTGTGCGTGTGTGTGTGTGGGGGTGTGAGTTTGGGTTTGTTCGATAACCCAAACAAACCCAAACACGGATTAGCTCTCGGCGAATCGTCACTTTGGCTAAAAAATCGTATTCTAACCTAAAAATGATGAACTTTATCAAAAACTTTTCCTACAAAAGTTGTTAGTTTTGGCCTGATGAATGTTTTGGTGAAAAAACTCATGATCCCGTTTTTTTCAAACATGTCGGCCAACCTAACGTCGCCATTTTGTATTGTGGACTAAAGATTTCTTAACGTCCCCCTTGGACCCTTAAACATTTTGTTATACTCAATACTTGATCGGAGCAGTATTTTTCGAGATAAATCAGATGCAAGATTAAAATGGGACACTCGGCATATCTACGAAGAAGTAAATCCATAGTTATAGACGTATAGGCCTCTATTTATGCAACGATTTATTTAAATCACCGTTTTCTCGCTATTTTTCGCAAAAACTTCGGAGCGATACCTTTACAATTAAATTATTTTCGCTTTGAGTTTACTCTTTTGGTTTATTTATTGCGATACTACCAGAATGAAAGTATCCACAATTTTATTTCGAAAAATTCCGATTTTTATATACCCGGGATGATGTGTGCAAATTTGATTGCAAGACAAGAGATAAAGACATTTCGATTCTTTGGACCCCCATGTGCGTCTAAAAATATCAGAAAAAGAGTCCGTTTTAGAGGGAGTTGTGGAGATGATTTTTCAAATTCATTTCTAAAGGTTTCTTTGTGCAGTAGATTTTTTAAATTATTTTTCAGATATTTTTATGTGAGGATGTTTTTTCATTATTTTTTTTGGTGATTCGGCCAAATAATTTTTTTTTTAATTTTCGAGTGTTTTTTGTACAGATGATGTTTTTTAAGGATTCTTTGAGCGGATGATTTTTTTAATTCATTTTTTGAGGTTTTGTGGGCAGATTACTGTTTAATTAATATTTAGAGTATTTTTGTGCAGATGATTTTTTGAATCTTTTTTTTTCCGAGTTCCAACGAATACCCTTGCGGGCTTTCGCGTATTACCCGTGCCAATTGAACCTATTCTCATTACTCCCTACCCGCACTTCGCTAGTTCAACCTAACTTTTTTTTCAATCCATTTTTTGAGGTTTTTTGTGCGGCTGATATTTTCAATACATTTTTTGACGTTTTTGTGCGGATGCTGTTTTTCTTCATTTTTAAAGGTTTTTTTTATTATTGATTTCTTATTTATTTTGTGGAGGGTTTTTTGTGCAGCTGATTTTTTTAATGCATTTTTTTTAATTTTCATTTGCAGGTGATTATTTTTATTAATTTTCTTTAGCTTTTTTGTGCAGAGGATTTTTTAAATGAATTTTTTTGCATATTTTTTTTCATGAGTTTTCGAAGATTTTTTGTGCAGATGTTTTTTTTATATTAATACTAAATCTAAGGGTTGTTTGATATTATTGGAAATAAAATAAAGGTTTCGTGTAGGAATTCACAGTCACAGAAAACACCATTAATTTTACGCAGTTGGTAAAAATTTTCGGCACAACTTACGATTGCATAGTGAGACTTATTACGTGATGAAACGTTGCAAGCCTTATTGTTAAAGAGGAACCAAAATTTCATTTCCCTGTTGGGAAACGCGCCCCAATGATAATTTCCAATAAAGGAACTTATAGATATACGCATACAGCTTTTTATACATCAATAAAAAAAGTTGAGGGAGGGTGACGAAGAAGGGAAGCAAGGGTCGAAGCGTCTGGAATGCTCGCTCGAGGGGCTGGAGAATCCCGCTGAGACCCCCCATCCCGTGCAATGCCTGATATTCTTTCTCTCTCTTTCGTTCTGTCGTCTGGCGAAATCCAACCTAACCGGATGTTTACCTGAGCGACCTCGCAACAACGATTCACGACCCTCGTGCACAAAACAACCCCAACACTTCCCTCCTCGCATCCACGCACATTCGCGCCAACCTCCCGCACGCCCTATCAACGTAAATCCCTCATGGATGAACAAATGTTGGAACTTCTGAACGTCGCCAACACCGCGCACATTTTTTTATTTTTCGATTGGAATTTTTTTCATTTTAAAGCTGCGAAGCAGGATGACATTTAAAAAAATGCAAAGAGTAAAATAATAATTCATCGAGAAGAATCTTTAAGGGGGAAATCCCTCGAGACGCCCGAAAATGAGTCATTTTTCATGAACTTTTTTAAAGGTGATAAAATAATCGCATCATTTACCAATTTTGACATTATCTTATTACAACTTTCAAGGGTTAAATTTTTTTTCTTTTTTAAACAAAACAAAATGGCGACGTTATAAGGTATTCCCTTAGGCGTCTTTTGAAAAATTCTTCATGTTATAGCTCAAAAAGTTATTGCTCGATCTGGCTGAAATTTTGGGGGATTTCGCACTGTAACATTATTGGAAGGATATACCTATAAAAATATTTTAAAAGTATAAAATTAAAAATTAACCAGGCTTTGTAACGAAATTTTCATATTTTTGACAATTTTCGCGACAATTTTTACTCCAAAAAGATCATTTATTTACGCGATAACCTTAAAACTTTTTTATATCCTTCCAATAGTGTTATAGTGAGAAACCTACCAAAATTTCAGCCATATCAATCAGTGACTTTTTCAGCGATAACATGAGCAGATTTTCAAAAGACGCCTGAAGGAATATCTTATAGCGCCGCCATTTCGTTTTGTTTACATTTTTTTAACCCTTGAAAGTTGTAAGTAGATAACATCTTTTTAAGGGGTCTTCCAACTCTAGACGCTAAAAAAGGCTATTTTCATGAACTTTTTTGACAGGTTTATATTATAGATATTGATATCAAAGTTGTTACACTTAATAAATACACTCTCGAAATACATTTAAAAAATGTATTGATTTATGTAACCCAAACAAACTTCAATCAACAGCGCAGACTTACAATATTCACAGGACATTTTTTTAACTACTATTTTCGTCTATAAATGGTGAATTAGATAGATAATTTTTTTTAATGTATTTCGAAAGTGTATTTATTAAGTGTAACGACTTTTATATCAATATCTATAATATAAACCTATTTTAAAAAATCAATCTTTTTTTAGCGTCTAAAGGGGAAGACCCCTTAAATAAATTCATGACAAAATACTCATTTTCGGGCGTCTAAAGGGATTTCCCCCCTTAAAATTATTTTTAAAAATTGAACGAAAAAACAGCCCATTTTAAATGCATTTTCAATCTCCAAACCATCAACCAATATCGCCGTTTAATCGATAATTGAGCGAAAAAAAATCCAGTTGCTGTGACGTCCCACCAAAGTCTGGCATAACTTTTGTTATTTTATAAACAAAAAAAGTAGTTGAAATTAAAAGAAAAACGTTCAACTATTTTTTTGTATCTTACTCATTATTCGAGTATCCCTCTCCCTTTGAGGTGTCTCAATTTATTGTCTCAATCCTCTACGCTTTATTGAAATTAATTTGTTTTCACCTACTTTGTTGTATCTTATTCATTATTCGTGTCTCTCTCTCTCCCTTTGAGGTGTCTCAATTTATTGTCTCAATGTTCTACCCTTTATTGAAATTTTAATTTATTTTTTTCCGACTATTTTGTTGTACGTTATTCATTATTCGAGTTTCTCTCTCCCTTTGAGTCTCGCGCACACAGACTCGCACGTGCCTTCATACACACTCTCGCCCTTTCTCTCTCTCTCTCTCTCTCTCTCTCTCTCTCTCTCTCTCTCTCTCTCACTCTCTCCCTCCCTCGCTTCTTCTCACCCTGATTGAAGCTGCGCCCAATCCTGTTACTTCAACATTACCCAGGTTACACCACAGAGGAAAAAGCATCGAAGAAACTCAAATAACGATAAAGAATTTGGAAAGGAAATGCGCAGTTATACGATACTTACGAATATTTTTTTTCAGGCCTGCTGTGAAGCAGAACGTGAGGGGTGTACGGTAAGCTCGATAAATACGAAGGGTGAAGACGAGACTGTATACACACACGTATAGAGAAATGTATATAAGGCCATGTACATGTATGTGTGCATATATAGATAAATATATAGATGCCATCTATATATATATACATACATACATGTGTGTGTGTGTGTGTGTGTGTGCGTGTGTGGGTGGGTGTGTATGTGTGGAACTGTTGGCCGAGGAAAGGTAGGCCATCGAAATCGATGGGCCTCTGCGGCGACCTCGAGCTTTACAACACACACATATGTACATACATACACACTTCAACGTACACATATGTTACTACCTCACACTAGAAGTAATATCTCGTGTTTCGTTCCGCGTTTACCGCAACACACGCAGAGAGGCCGCGAACCTTTCTTACTCCTCCTCACAGCACAACGGAAGTACGTCAAATGATAAAACATTCTAGATACCAAATTCCACTGTTACTCTTTAGATCGAAATCCTTTTTTCACCCCCTCGATTCACGGTTTTTCCCTACTTTTGTTTCTTCTCTCTGTCCCTGTCGCAAGTTTTCGGATTTTCATCTCGTTATATTCATTCGTTATTTTTCAGTTCGTTTTGTTTTATTTTTATTTTTATTAATTCATCATTCTGCTTATTTAATTTTACTTATTCATTTTGTATTGTATATTGTAATTGTCTATTGTTTCGTAATTATTTTTTCTGGTTTTGTATAGTCTTTCTTTTGTTTTTTACATCATGTTTTTTTTTCTATTCCTTATTTTCACCGTCTCGGTTCACTTTTTGTCCCTACTTATTTCTCCTCTCTGTCTCACTCGCTAGTTTTCGGATTCTCTTCTCGTTATATTCATTCGTTGTTAATTAGCTAATTTTATTTTTATTTATTTATTTTTTTTGTTAGGATTTATTGCGCTGTACAACTGACATTATCATGTCCAATTTATCAATAACATTTTTCGTTTGTACCATCATCGATTACTTTTTATTTCATCGTCATTCTACTTAATCGTTTGTATTAAATATCGTAAATTACTATTTTTTGTAATTATCTTCCTCTGGTTTTAGATATTTTTGTTTTTATATATAATTTTTTGTTCGATTGCCTTAAGATATATAGGCACATTTAAACTAATCTAATCTATTCCTCTTTCTGTCTCTCTCTCCCTCCCTCTTGCTACTCAGGCTACCATAACCTCATCAATATTCAATACAGTTACAAATATCCATATCGTATGTTAAATCTAATTGTATTCGCTTGTTTTCCTTACGTAACTGAGAAAATAAATATCGTCCGCAGAACAGTCGCAATTTTTGTCCACTAGCCAAGAGAATTTATCAGAGAATTTATCACGTAGTTTTGTACTCGACAAATGCTTGATTGACTGAATATAGATGAGTTTGAATTGATGAACGATCCAAAGGTGTGAGGATGCGACGAGCGCACTTGACGCAACAATGATCGAAGTGAACGATAGCGTCCGAGGTAGTGCCGTTTCATTTATAATCGACGGAAACTCCACGCAACCGGCCACAGCGTGAAAACAATATGTTTTTTTTCCAGCTCTGCGTCTGTTTCGACGAGGCCACACCTAATGGGGGTCGCACTCGACGAGGCCTTGAACTTGAACAAGGTGGCGACTAAAGGGGGATAACTGTTATGGAGTTCAGACGCTGTACGTGATTATTTACTATTTCGTGAACCTGAGTCTACCTGTCATTCCCATCCAGTATTTTTTTTTTTTTAATTACGAAATTCTACAGATTTTCTACAGATCGTGTGAGAAATTTAAGCATGGATGGTGTCTTTTTTCAATCAACGTAAATCACCTGTAATTATTTTCCACCGTTTCAAGATCGAACTTATGCATGGAGTTAATTATTCCAATTAACTTATTTTAAGATTTATCTTATCGAGGGAAAATTCCTCGGGCGATTCTGGTCCAGACCACGCGTCAATATCTCCAAGCCTCGATATCCCATTTCCCTTTAAATTAAATGTCCAGCTCCGATTCGGTGTCTCGTTCGAAAAAAGTTTGACGAACGCACTCACCGCAGAATTGGACGTGTCAAAAGTATATTTTAACTGCCCTACTAAACGTTGTTTCTGAAAAATTTATTTAAAAGAAGAATAAAAATCACGTGAGTGATCGTCAAATTTGTTTGTCTTCCTGCAAGCACTGCATGAGTGTGATCACAGTGATTTTTCACCCTTTCAGAAGGAAATCAAAATCCAAATAGTACGGCTACTGCACCAAGAAAAATCAAATGTATCCGTCATCGCGATATTCATCATCAATTCTTCCAGTTCTCCGACCGCGCTACTTTTCCATTAATAAAACAACCACAACCCTTGATCCTCTCGGTAAAAGTGTCCGTGATACCGTGCATCGACCAGCCAGCCTCAGGCCTCAAGTTCATTGCCATCTCTGTCTTACCAATTTTTTTTTCCCACCCCTTGCAGCTCGCCATCAGCAAAATTCCATCCCCACCCCGATTCCCCTGCCCCTCGGGAAAATGATACCCGCGAAGAATAGTCACAAAAACCCTTCCACCTACGATAAATAAAAAAGCACTCTGCTCGAAGCCTAGTATTTTTTCATTTCGCCACCATTGTGATTTACTTTCCCAGCGGTATTTTCAAAGTTACTTTGCCCCTTCGTGTTTTTCTTTCCCAGCGGTATTTCCGAGGTAACTTTGCCCACGTCGTGTTTTGATTTCCCAGCAGTATTTTCAAAGTTGTCCACACGATCATGGCCGTCCGCGTTTGCCTAGCCCCTAAACGCGATTGGCCGAAAAGCTTCGAAATATTCCAATAGCGTTAAAGTCCCCCAACGATAAATAAGTCTCCATACTCGTCTACCGTCCAACATACTTTTTCTCGTGTGCCATATTGGTGATCCTACCTTGATACGTTGTGGCAACAACCCGGCAGCAAGCCTCAGCAGACAGGTCCTCTCTTCCTCAGCTTTCCGCCCCTTAATCACCGAACTTTCTTCTTCCTCTTCGCCTTGTCGGTCTCCTTCGTCTGTTTACTCGCTTCACGCGAAGAAAAAAAGGATCTTTCGACCGAGTCCTGTTTCCTTCAAAGTCTCTCGTTCGTTTTACACCTCGGAAACTGTTGCTTTTCGTTTACTCCAAATTATTATTACGTCAAAATATTTTTTATCTCTCTTGACAAACTTCTCGCCACGTATCGCTCTCTCCCTCTCTTCGCTTCTCTGTCTCTGTCTCTCTCTCTGTCTCTCTCTCTCTCTCTCTCTTTCTCTCCTGCTCTTTGTTTTCACGCAGGCCCAACGAGCTCGCGAAGGGGATGTTTTTCCCAAAGAAACCGAAGATGGAAAATAAAAGGGTAGATTTTAAACGTGTTCGCCTGTGTGACGTGCGCCTCGTGGAGAGAGATCGAAGTCTCGTGGCAAACGGTCGTGGACTGAGTGAACCCGAGTTCAGACTGAGCGCTGGACGTTTCACCCTCGGCGCCGGTGGCGCCGCAAGGGGGGCGAGGAGCGCTTTCCATCGATCCGCGTACGGGGGGTTGAGGGTTTTGTGCCGCCGAGCTACGAGCGCGCGCGCTTCCATGAGCTTTCTTCCCCCTCCACCCTCCTCGCCGAAACAACCCCTCTCGTCCCGCGGTCGCGCGACGCTACGCGCCTACCATCGCGGTAGGGGTAGGCTACGAACCGCCGAGGAAACGAGGAGTAGGGGCTCACGGCATTTGCAGGCTGCAGCAGAACGTATTTTCCACTACTACTACTACTACTACTAGTACTACGGCGCGCAAGCCCTTGCCGCGACCACTGCCGTCGATCGCGATTACTACTACTACTGCCCCCGCTACGCCGTCGGACGGGTGGGGGCAACGGAGAACGCGCCGAGATGACGAAGGAGAGGGGGGGAGGGGGTCGAGTCATGCCTGTGCTCTGCTTGCAAGTTCGGCGTCGAAGAGGGCGGGGCGAAGAATACACAAGCATAGTTTCTGACTCGTGTTATTATTATTGTTGTTATTGTTATTATTATATATGGATAAAGTTTTGCACTAATAATCCATTTTCTCGACTACATTTTAACACTAAAAATCCAGTTTAACATTAATAACACTATCCATATATAATATATATTATATATGGATAGTGTTATTGTTATTATTATCCATTTTATCGAGTTTTATAAATATAACTGGATTATAAAACAGTTATATTGGATACAATGAATACAATGGATTATAATCCATTTTATCCACTACATTTTAACACTAAAAATCCAGTTTAACACTAATAGCACTATCCATATATAATATATATTATATATGGATAGTGTTATTATGTTATTATATTATTATATTATTATGTTATTATGTTATTATATTATTATTATTATTATTATTATTATTATATGGATAAAGATGATTTTGAATTCTATTTTGGCTGTTCTGAAGACGACCGTTACCATTTTGTTTATACCAATCGTTGTCTTCCAGGACAGGACAATCTTTGAAATGACCTCGATATAAATGTGCTTATATTTATGTGGAGACGATTTTAAAACCATTGCGGTTCACGTGATAATGAGTGTGGAGACGACAGGCTAGGACGAGGACGATTCACAATGTGAAATACTTCGAAATAACCTGCATATGAATGGATCTCTCTCTCTCTCTCTCTCTCGCTTTCTCTGTTAAATTTAAGAATCAGATAATACATTCTTATTCTTGTTATGATTATATGGAAAGCTATATGATTAAAATAAGAATAGAAACGTATTATCTGATTCTTAAATTGCTTATGTTTGGTTACGTAATTTTTTATTTATATAGCTTCGATGTTTCGTTATCCGTTCTCATTCAAGGGAATTGAATTATTATTCATTCTTTAATAAATTAAATGGTAGATTTTAATCTAAATTTTTTTTATTATCTAGCTTTTCTCCTTATGGTTTGTTATGCTATTTATTTATTTATATAGCTTCTCTATGTTTTGTCATATTTTCTTATTTACATTAATTTAGTTATTGTTTATTTGTATATCTTTATTTCTGGTTTTTATAGGTATGTCGTTCACAAAAGATTTATACGGAGGCATATCGAAAACCATCAATCAGTCAATCAATCAATCACTCTCTCTCTCTCTCTCTCTCTCTCTCTCTCTCTCTCTCTCTCTCTCTCTCTCTCCCTCCCTTCCTCTCTTTCAACCGTGCGTTTAGATACGCGGAGTATCTTTTTGTCCTCTTTCACACAGATTCGCTTGTTTTACTTGCACCTTCGCACACGCAGCCGAATGCGAGTTCTTGCGGCTCGTAAGCTCACAGTCTCTTCCGCCTTTTTTACTCGTCCACGCGTTCCCTCCGGCTTGTATAAACGAGCTTTCGTTAGGGTCGGAGATGAAGTTAGTATGTTATTCGAGTCCGGATTTATTTCTTTTGAGGATTTACATCTACGTGGCTCACCGAAAATGGGACTTTTTGGTGTTTTTTTTTTGAGGATACTCAAAAAGCAATCTTTGAAGCTCAAGAAGCAGATGTTTTATGGATCAGCAACGAGAACAACAATTATTTCACTTTATTTGTTTACGGTTTTTAATTTATTAGTTTTACTAGAAAAGTAAACCCTTTCGCAATTCGGCATCATTTCGAGTACTTTTTTTCCGCTAAAAGATCGCCCTCAATTCGTTTATGAAAACAATAACTGTTGATAAATCGTAAAAAAGATTGCCGAATGAGCCACTTTCAACTTAAGGCCTTAGGCCACAGTAACGGGTATAAAATCATGTGCGAATTTAACAATTTTTTTCGTATGAAAAAGTGATTCACTCATAAAATTAATTACACATCTATTTAGTGTGAATATCAAGCTGTAGAATTTTTTTTTCGATGTACAAAATGGCCGACTACTCGAAACTTCTCGAAACAGCTTTTTCCCAATTGGCGTGACAAATAACTTCAACAATTTTCACTCGATTTACTTTAAATTTCAAAGTTATGTTCCTAATTGCATTTCGCAGAGAAGTACGCACGGAATTTCTGATTAATCGAAAACTTTTCTTTTTACGAGCAGTTTTATACGAAATTTTTCACTGAAAATTCATTCAAATTCCTACAACTCAATTATAATACCTACAACTTTTGAATAAAACAATATTTTTTAAGTTCCGTACGTACTTCTCTAGGCATTCTAATGTAGATTGACGAGAATTTTTGTTTTTTGTCCTAGGTAAAAAATTGTGAATGCTAAATATCACGCCGCGGAGCGCCTAAAAAAAGACAACAAAAGAAAATATTAGTAGTTGGCGATTTTGTACATCGAAAAAAAAAATATATATTTTTTAACAGCTTCATATTCGTACTAAATAGATGTGTAATTTAATTTATGAGAAAATCACTTTTTCATACGAAAAAAAAAAATTGTTAAATTCGCACATGATTTTATACCCGTTACTGTGGCCTAACCCCTTAAAGAGTACTGCACATTGTATGTGGCAAGCCCCGTGCCAGCTTCTGCTTGCTAAAAATAACAAGGAGCTTATTAAACAAAGCTAAAGTATCGATCTCATTAAAATCTTTTTTCATCCCAAAGTCTCGAAGGTTTTTCTGCTCCAAGAAACTACGAACGAGGAAACTTTCTCTCAATACACAAAATAATCTGGTGAACGAAGTATCTAGTCAAAAAGGAAATCCACTAATATTGCGTAGCTTCCAGCGCTCTGATTGGGAGTAAATCTAGCGAAGCTTGTAATCCTCTTGGAAAGTATTATGCAAAACGAGTCGAGCATGTGCAACTCTTGCATTGAATATATCACTGTTAAATATCCATGTACCTATATGAAAATGCAAATGAGGTTTGACAGTAATCAGGGAGATCGGGATCGGGAATGAATGACGAAATTCATTGTCTTCGTAACAAATTCCAATATTTGAACAATTTTAAACATTTTATATGGCAGTTTTCTTTATCTACGTAGATTTGTCTACGTTTGGCAGATTCTCTCATCCAACGAGTAATTCTTTTATTCACAACATTTTTCATCGATATTGCTAGCGCAAAATCGGACAAAAAAAATGTTTTGACTTCAAGATGTCAAAACCTGTGTTTTGTAATTCGAAAATTCGGCCTTGCAGACTATAACATTACTTCACCAGAATCTTAAATTTTTTACATCCATGAAGCCATTGGGCACTTGTGATGCAAAGAAAACTTGATTGTTGAATAAAGAAAAATATTTAACTGATTAAAAGTACCAATAAATAATGCATGATGGATACTTTTAGAGACTTTTCATGATTAACCCTTTTAAAAATTCCCCACGAGAAAGAAGGTAACTTTTTGTCACGAGCAGGTTCCGGGATGTCGAGAAGACGATCTGTGCCTTATTTGTTATTGGCGATATATGTTTTTATTGTGGCTCGGGTGGCGCCTATTTCCCGACGAGCCTCGTTCGCCTCGACGCGAATCAGGGGAGTCGAGGAGAACGTCAATACGTGCCAAACGCACTGTCAAAGACAGAGACGGAGAGAGGCGGAGCGAGAGCCGGTATATAATTCTTTCTGCACTGAAGAGCCAAAAAAAATGCCATTCACGAATACACACGGCCGAAAGCTCGCCAGTGAAGAGAGCGAGAGAGAAAAACGGAGAGACAGAGGATGCGGCAGTCCAAGCTCTCATAGATCCACGAACGTCGAGTGATGCTCGAGACCGGAAATTACGTAATTTCCTAACGTTTCGCGGAACCAGACACCGGGCAAAATCTGTTCTCGAAGCTTTGTACGAATATACGTGCACACATTGGAAAAGGTTTCAGGAGATTCGGCAACCTAAGCGCACGGCGTACGCTGACTTGATGCTCGGCAAATCAATTATCCCGTCCATTCTATCGTACGCGAAACGCGCATGTACTTCCCATAATGTAGAAATCGTTTGACCAATTTTCCGGATATCTTGACCGAGCTTTTGGGCTATCCGTCGCAGGTAAAAGGTGTGACCGAGCGTTCAAACGAAGATGCAAAGGATCAGAGTACGTGCTTTTGCTGAAGTGTCTCTGTCTTGACCAATCCTCCGAGACGTGTCAACACATCATTGAGAATAGCGACAACAGTCATTGATTGGCTGGAATTTAGTCAATCCATCATTGATGGGCTCTTTGATTAGCTTGAATTGAGTTGATCAATGATTGATGGGCTTGAATTGAGTCGATCAATGATTGATTAGGTCATTGATTGGCTTGATTTGAGTTGATCAATCATTGAATGGTTTGAATTAAATTGATCAATCATTGTTTGACTTGAATGGAGTTGATCAATCATTGATTAGCTTGAATTAGGTTGATCAATCATTCATTGGCTTGAATTGAGTTGATGAATCATTGATTGGCTTCAATTGAGTTGATCAATCATTCATTGGCTTGAATTGAGTTGATCAATCATTGATTGACTTGAATGGAGTTGATCAATCAATGATTAGCTTGAATTAAGTTGACCAATCATTGATTGGCTTGAATTACGTTGATCAATCATTGATTGGACAGAATTGAGTTGATCAGTAATTGATTAGCTTGATTTGAGTTGATAATTCATTGAGTGGCCTGAATTGAGTTGATCGATAATTGATTGACTTGAATTGAGTTGATTAATCATTGATTGGTTTGAATTAAGTTGATCAATCATTGATTGCCTCGAATTGAGTTGATCAAGCATTGATTGCCTTGAATAAAGTTGATAAATCATTGATTGGCTTGAATTGAGTTGATCAATCATTGATTGGCTTGAATTGAGTTGCTTGATCATTGATTGGTTTGAATTGAGTTGATCAATCATCGATTGGCTCGAAGTGAGTTGATCAATCATTGATTGGCTTGAATTAAGTTGATCAATCATTGATTAGCTCAAATTAAGTCAATCAATCATCGATTGGCTTGAATTGAGGCCACGAATCATTGATTAACTCATTGATAGGCTTGAATTGAGTTGATCAATTATTGATTGGCTTTCATTAAGTTCATCAATCATTAATTGGCTTGAATTGAGGCCACGAATCATTGATTAACTCATTGATAGGCTTGAATTGAGTTAATCAATTATTGATTGGCTTGAATTGAGTGGATCAATCATTCATCGGCTCTATCCATCTGATCATTTCGGCGGTTATCGTCCCCGAAAAACTTAATGGAAAAATATGGAGTCCCTGGATTCTGCCCGTGGAGTGGAGTGCAGCCATCACTCCAAGAGAAGTGATGTCTGGAATAAACTCCTGCTACGTTTTCATCGTAGAAAGTGCAGCTGCCATAGTATGACACTGATAGAGCTGGGAATCGTAAGTGACTCATAGTTCCGTATGCAAACACGTAGAAAGAATACAGACATGAGTGTATCATCGATATGGGGACAAAATACGAAGTCTGCATCGTTAACAGCAGAATTCTGAAAACTCCCTAGTGTGGTCTCTGCAGCGTTCCATTTGACTCTGGCTCTCTCTTTCTCCCTTCCACCCTCACACTTTCTACGGTCCTCATGTGTGTCATCGTCAGACACATACGTATATCGAGCTCATGTTGGGGGGCAAAGCCTCACGGTACTGAGCTTATGGAAGGGCATTACGGGATCACGTTCGTCGCGGAAGCGACGTGGAAGTGGAGATTCGTGTTAGCACCTTGGGCCACTATTCCTCTGATACGCAAGCCCGTATTATCTCTGTCGTGATGAGCATATTACAGGCGACCGCAGACCAACAGCAGCCATATTGTCTGAAAAATAGATGATGCTGAGGAAAGAGTTATCGGTTTAGCTCGAGGATGGCAGTTCAAGCACACCTCACTGTTCTCTAGGAGTCTAGCTTGCATAATTCCATCATCCGGATGTCGGGGATTGGTCGCAGTCAATCTTGGCACTACGTTCCGGCTGCTCTCACGTCAGCTCAGGAATTAAGGATACTTGGGGATTGAGGATATACCAACCCAGGAAAATGCTTTCTGGAACTAATATTCTCAAATATCTGACCTCAATATAAAATATAACCAGTCGTGAGAGCCATAATATGCAGACAAAACCTCAAATTTCCAGTTAATGGTCTTTTTTTTAATCATTGTTCCACAAGTATTTATTAATATTTAGCTTCATCGGGCGAAAACTTTCAAGAGTTAGGATGCCGCAAGGGGTTGCGACAGCTTCAATTATCCAGCCACTAAACTGTGTTCAGAATATAGCCATGCAGGTTACGAAGTATGGGAGCGCCCAACGGGAATGCAAGCAAACTTCTGTACGTTACAATTAATTACACTACAATTACGCAGCGAACGATGGTAAAATTTTCGAAAAAGTTTCTTTTTTATACAAATTATCCACATAAAAAATGTAAATCATTCCATGCCATTTTATCTTTGTGCTTTTTCTCCTTATATCCTACAGTAAAAGAAGGTTTCAGAAGAATGCTGAACTACCGCGAATTAAAAGTATTACTTTAACGGGTTAACAGATCAACCCTGAGTTCTGCACATAGGCCTACCAATGAAGTAATTCCGTCCAATTTTTATCACCATCGTAGCATTTCTCCAAAACTCCCATAAGATCGATGGCTCAGTAGTTGTCATCTTAAGGGGTGAGATGCAGTCAGAATTTTCGAAAAATCGATTTTTTACATTTTCTTGAAGTATGATGTTTCGAAAATATTCCCTGAAAATTTCAAGTCAATCCGATGAATAGTTTCCGGGATATTCCACAATTAGTGAAGGGGCGTCGGGTCCCCATGGCAGGTAGCGGACGGCAGCTGCAAGCAACCGGTTTCGAGCCCCCTATTGTATTCTATAAATAGTCTTGTTCGTACCTGAAAATTTTCGGTTCGAAGACAACAACAAATTGATATTTTGGTAGCTTCCACATCGGCAGAAGCCCTATTGTACGGGCCGGGAATTGATGATTCGATGTAAGTAATTTTTTAATTAGTATTTCTATACATAAATCAAGTGCAAAATTGGAAAACTCTTTCAGAAATTTTCAAAAATGTATTACTCAAAAACTATGAACTATAGAAAAATGTTATAAACAATACTTTTGTTTTAAAATTGCCCAAAATGTTTTTTAAAAAATAATTAATCCTTAAAAACTTCGATTTTTTGAAAAATTGTTTTAACAATTGGCTATAAACAATTGAATGCTCGACTTTTCGGCAAAAAAATATTGATATTCGGACTCAGCAGATCAAAATACATTAATAAAAGTTTAGCTTCATCCAATGAGCTCGAAATTTTACGAACATATAATATCGTATCCACATCGAAAAACTTTAAACGCGTTTTTCTCGAAACTTTGTTTTTGAAGTCGGTGACCACTATAATTCAAAAACCACTCGATGGATTTTGATGAAATTTGGTGTACTTATTGATAGCATTAAAAACTAGTCTTTAATCGAAAGATTTTCATTTTTATTGAAAATTTATATTTTTTTAACAATGAACGAGCGATTTTTTGGTCGAAAATGGAAAGTTATCTGTCGGAAGCCGCTATTTTGTTAATTTTTGAAAAAAAAGCTTCGATTAAGGACTAGATTTATTATTAAGCTAATGATTTTTTGATTTCAGATGATCCAGTAAAATTTTATGATGGTCACCGCAAAGCAGTACAAGCCGAAGGGAGTCCGACAAAGATGGCGATATTTTTATAAATAATCAATATTTTTCTTTGAAAATTTGTACGAGTCATGTTGAAATATAACATAAAAAGCCTGTGTAACCACTTTTGTAAAACAAACTTAATTACTATAAAAAAAAAAATTGAAAATGTTCGTTTTTGCACGCCTCTGACTGCATCTCACCTCTTAAGCAGATAGCTTGACTTTCCCAATTCATATAGCTCGACTTGAAAAGTGAGTAGGAGTTATTTTAAGCCATTCCGAATCAGTTTTTTTATCACGAAGATAAACGTCGTTGTGAAATTGTCGTGCCTGGTGAAGTTTTCGAGAAAATATTTCGCCATGGTGGTTGGTCTAGTAGTTACCATGTGAACGTCCCACTTATCGTCACATGCGTTCAAGCTGCGTTAACTAATTGGGCAAAGGTCCGTAGGTGTTTATTGGATCGATTGTGTCTGCATCTAGGATTGCAGAATAATTTTCAAATACACAGTCACAAACTCTTTGCTTATTAATGTAACATTTGTCAAACAGTTTCAGACATAAATTTCTCGTACATACAGCTTTATTAATTTAAAAAATCAAACTGATTATAGCTGTTACGTCAGAATTATAATTTTCATTCATTTCCAATAATTATAAACAACTATTTTATCATAAAATAATTTTTAATACTTTTTCGACCGAGCGGTGTTTACCTATATTCGATACCTACCCAGTTATCGAAATGGTCACGACTCAGTAATGGATAACGTGTATTCATATGTATATCTTTTCACTGTCGCGAATATGTGTATGGGGATTGATCGGTGGATTCTTCAGACAATGCTAATTACGAATCCTATATTTCTTTTCTGATTTTCTATTAATTAATATTCGATTCATAACATTTTTTACCAACTTTGACAATTAATTATTTATTACTTGAAGACAAACTTACCTCACGCAAGTCCGCAGGCATTCACAAATCATCCGAGATGAGACACGGTTCACTTTAACCTCCAAATGTAGGATTCGACTGAAACCGCAGATAAACGCCGTAGCTGAATGTATTAGATTTGATTATTCTTGAATACGTATACTCACGAGTGTGACAATGCAATACAACACAGTAAATACCTCCTCGACGCTAATAGATCACAGATCTGCACAAACGACTGATTCTTATCTTAAAATATTTATTCAAGGAACCATTCCAGAGTAAATTTTTTTGAAAATATATTTTTTTCTTCATCCAATAATATGGACTGTTATGAGCGTGCTGTTAAATTTTGGTCGCGAAATTCAAATTATTCAAATTTATCATAAAATTTTTTCAAACTATCCGTCTTAAATTTCGCCACATCATTCTTCACGCCATTCCTTAACGTTGTACGGAAGCATTTTTTAAATGATTACTTTTTTAAGAAAAAGGGTTAAAAAAGGCCCAATTTGACACTTTATTTGAAAATGGTCACCATTTTGTTAACTTTCATTTTAAAAAATCCTCCTTACGCCTCTACAGTTTTTCATACTGCTAATAATCTTTTTCGTTTTTTTCTTTCAGATAATTTTTGGAGGAGTAGGGCTTTCCACCGTCAGACGCTATATTTTAGGCACCATATTGCAGTGGCCAAAAGAATTTCATAAAAAATAAAACTAAATCGTTAAATAATGTTTCCATGCACAACATAGCTCATTTGAATAGACAACAAAAAATCGGTCTGGTTATCGAATTATGTAAAAATTTAAAAAAATCATGAAAATGAGCATTTTTCGAGCCAGTCACACTGGAATGGTCACTAATAGTCCTGTAAAAGAAGCGAAAACCCAGCACTTTTTAGCGTAGAATATGAATCTTTGACTGAAGGTAGATCGTTGTATACTGAAAGTAACCCCGATAAAATGTTGCCCCTCAACTGGCCCCAACCCTAAAAAATAGGGGTTGAAAACTTAAAAATCGCCGTATCTCGATAATTAATAGCCCGATAAAAAAATGTTTCAAACAAAAGTTGTTTGGAATAATAAAATACGTATAAAATTATCTGATGTCCAATCCCCTATCTTTGAAAATAGCGGCACAAAAACACGAGAGCACCACTGATCCAGACAAGGACGCAGCGATGTCTACTCGGCTCGCACCCGCATCAACTCCGAATTTTCGAATCGTTTTCGTGCCGTTATTTTCCAAACAACTTTTGTTTGAAACCTTTTTTGATCGGGCTATTAATTGTCGAGATACGGCGATTTTAAGGGACCAGTCCATTGTGAAAATTTCAAAAAATCGATAGCAAGCAAGACTTGAAGAAATCGACGATGATGAGCAATCAGAAGGGATTTTGTACGGTGCAGGAATTTTCGATTGAGTTTAGGTGAGAGTTTTTCATAAACTTCAAACGCGTTTTTCTCGAAACAACGTTTTCAAAATCTAGCTCCATCGTATCTCCAAAACTAATAAACCGATTCTCTTGAAATTTGAACCACATATTGTAAACATGATTCGCAACAAGATGACCCTCGATGGTTTAAAAAATTTTATTTTTACTCTTTTTTGCGAAAAACTGCAAAAAAACGCGTTTTTTTACTTTTTTCGATTTTCATCTGCCATTTTTTTTTTTATATTTTGATAAAACTTTATATCCGAGGGTCATTTTGTAGCTGGTGTCATACTGAATCTAATGGACTTCGATTTTTTTATTTCAGACAAGCCGTTGCCGAGTTGTGATGGAGCTGCCTAGCCCACCTATTTTTGTGGCGTTACGTTAAACTATAGTTTTAGTACTTAAAAATGAATAAAAATGAATTAAATTTTTTTAAATGTATTTCAAGACTTTATTTATCAAGCCCAACAACTTTTATATTCATATCTTTCATAAAATCATCAAAAAATCGCGAAAATAGCCTTTTTTCGTGGCTCCAAAGTGGACTGCCCCCTTAAAGTTTCGACCCCCTATTTCTTAGGGTTGGGGCGAGTCGAGGGGAAAATTTTTATTGAGGTTACTTACAATAGCGACCATCTACCTTCAGTAAAAAAAAGCATATTCCACGCTAAAAGTGGTGGGTTTTCGTCTCTTTTACTGGACTGTAATGTGTAATCAAGACGACCACTGGGCCGAGCACCCAATATTCTTCGAAGTCAACAGCAGACATCAAGAAGGGATTCCGTTTCGCGTATGCACCAAAAATGAAGACCATTCCCGCCTGGTTCGAATATCCATTAGAAACTGAAAGAAAATCTGGTGACCGATAACTTTCGCCAAGGAGTAACACGATGCTGGGGTGTCATCTCGTGATTGTCAATTTTAAATAATTTAATAGAAAGCGAACAGCAAGAAGGCTCTCGTAACCCTCTATGCCAGGGCCCCATTAATTAGACGGATAATCACGATCTGATTGCCCCCGAACCGCCCGTCTCCCCTCCCCCTCCGCGCAATTCCCTTCAGCCTCTATAGAGATAGGAGAAGAGACAGCGGCGGACCAAGAGCGAGAGACGCGACGTCTCTGCTTATACAGGGTGTCTATGTATCCCGGTAGATGTACATGAAGCGATGTATATAGCCCGCAGCTTCATATTAATTAACCGTGCCCCAGACAAGCGAGTTTCCGGGACGGCCGCGCATCACCCGCTTCTCCTGTTCCAGCTACGTCTTGACTACTTCCAAGGATCACGAGCGAGAGACTACGACACACAGGACGAGAAATACGGGACGCGGAGATTCGTGTCTGTTTGCTGGATAGCCCTCCTTCTGCCCTTCATCGCTGTAACTATATACTGCATGACGTAATAGGATTGCCAGCAGATCCTGTCGCTAAATCGATCAGTCACGAAGAAATTACTCGTATCGCATCCCCAGGGAAGATCTGGTCCCAAGTCCTTCACGCCCTTGCCATTATCCCGAGAGTTCGTATGAAGGACGCAGTCAAGCTACACTGACAAAAAACATCCCTTCGATTTTGTTGAAATTTGGATATGTTATAAAGCACCGAAAAGTAAGCGATACGTATTTTTTTTTTTTTTTTTCTTGATCGGCGGAAAAACGGTTTTAAGGGGTGAAACGAACCCTCGAAAATAGGGGTGTTTTTCGATGATAACGTTATGGTTCTCATCTCCAATGTGTAGTGCACAAAAAAATAAACATTGTTGCAATTTGAAATTTTTTAATATCTCGTACCCTTAAAACGTTATCGACGAAAAACGAAAAACATCCCCATTTTGAGGGTGCGTTTCAGCCCTTAAACCCGTTTTTCAGCCGATAAAAAAAATACGTATCGCTTACTTTTCGGTGCTTTATGACATATCTAAATTTCGACAAAATTGAAGGGTGTCACCTAAGGGATGTTCCTTGTGAGAGAAATGGTGTTCTCAACCATATTTTAACTATATTTTATATTGCGCTGAGGGGACAATATTTTATAGCCATAGTTACTGCCAAAAGTATAGTACTGCTTATTGCTATTTTAGCAGTTGCTTGAATTATGCACATACGAAACCGCAACTACCAATTGTACAAAAATACGTTTATTCTTCAATGCTATATAATATGGTAGGTTTTCATACAACGGATATTCCCTGATACTATCAAAAATGTACTTCCTTAAGATTCTAATAGCGAACTGAAATATGGATACATTGATTAAAAATATTGTCTGCGATTTGTGACGATGTTTATGGTGATTTGTACCATATTGTAAGATACGACCTGCTACACTGAGAAAATAACCGATATATAAGATTCTTACAATACTATAAAATATTGGAAAATGTGATTGATTTAAATAACATATTATTTTATATGAAAACCCTCATGGAAATGTATATACGCAAAAAAATACTGCAAATTTATTTTATTAATAATTGTAATATATGTGAAATGTATGCCATATATTGAAAATGTATGTTGCATATATGTGCCAAATTCTAATTTTCGTAACGTTTTTATATATGAGATGAATATGTGTGGTATTACTGTATATCAATGTATCATATATCAATGATATATGTAGCATTTACCCTGCATATATTTAGCATATTTGTTGCATACACACTACATACATACCACATATATACTGCATAAATGGTACATATATGCCACATATATACAGATATGCATAGCATATCTGTATATAGTGTTTATATGTAATAATGTACTTTAACTGTAAGTTAAGTTTTTTTGAGTTTAAGTTTTAAGTTTTATTAAGTTTAACTGTAATAGTGTTTTATCCACAGCATATATTTCTTGTCAGGAATATGTATCAAAAATGTATGCGTGATATATGACGCATAAATGACACATATGTGAGTCATATATGACGCATACATTTTTGATATATTTCTCTGACAAAAAAATAGATTGAAAATATATCGAAGATATATGCGTCGTATATGCCTCATATATGCACCATATATAGTGTTTATACGTAGCATATATTTTTTTGGTCAGAAAAATATATCGAAAATATATGGGTCATATATGCGTCATATATTTGGTGCATATATACTGAATATATACGTATTATTCTATTTTTCGTCACTATATATGCGATCGATATATATATATATATATATATATATATATATAGCATATATTTTCTGCATATATTTTACATACATAAATTTCCATGGGGGAAAGCTCTTTTGTTCTCTGAATATCTACATTATCCTTCAAATAAAATTATATTCTATTGAAATCATTCTATATACAATCCGTAGATGTATGGATGAAATAATTAAGCGGTTGCTACAACATTTTTTATTTCGTACAAAAATATAATCAATAGAATTAATTGTTTCTTCACTGCATCGAAACGATTGTGCCATGGGACGTAAGTTTTTCAATTTGTTTCAAATCTTAGATAAAAAGTAAGCATTAGAATGATCATCCATGATAATAATGGAGAGAATATCAGATATCCAATGGAATATCCATGGAGAGAAAATCAGATATTCAACTGATAAGAACAGGTACACTTTGATCTTAGCCACAAACCAAGAAGCGATACTCTTTCGAGTTTCTCCGGCGTATAAGTAGATTTTCGGTTCGCGCTACGCTAACGAGAAACGAGCGCGCGTGCGGCTTCTAACGGTGTCTCCGAGAACTACGGGTTTCCTCACACCTATAATTTCGGTGGCGCTCGGCCATGATTTGGTTGAATTTTTAACCAAATGCGCAAGAAACAAATTTTATTTTCGTATCATTTTTTAACGAATTCAGACATTTGCTTAATATTTTTCAATCAAATTAAAATATTAATATTTCAACGAATAATGTACTTGGAAATCAATATCGGATATGGTGAAAAAAAATGACATATTTACTCAATAGAAATTTTATCCGAATCAAACGAGGGAAGTTCAATTTTTCGTGTGTACTCGAATCAACAATATTTATGTTATGAATTGAAACGCTTTTTTTTCGTTGCAGAAAATGCATTCAAAACTATGTAATTTGTTCGCGATAATTGTTTAGATAGGATAAATAATATATTGTTCTCGGCTAACAATATATCTTTTGAATGAAAAAGAAGCTATTAATTTTATCATGTTATTAAAGTCAATAGTGTTTTGTTTAGACTAATAAATCCGATTATTTACACCAACAATGTTACAATTGAATCAACGAAATGTGATTGAATAACACCAATGATATTGGATCAATATTTTTTTTTCTCAGTGTATATTTCGTATTGGGTGTGTTATTCAAGTGTTGGTACAATGCATCAATGCCCTTCTACAAAATGCATAGAATATTTCAGTCAAAATAAAATAAAATACGCAACTGAGAGTTCTACGTCGATGATTTTTTATCATAATTTGCTATACCCCAACCTCCTGTAATGATTTATTTCGAAGAAAATATTTCGCCTAATCGGAATCGAACCTAATACCTGACTGCCTACCTTCTGTCTATAATACGCACGCTGCCACTGCGCTACCGAGTACTTTTGGCATCTTTAGCACAGATATGAGATAAGAGACAAAAGTAATTCCGGCTGTACTTCCCAATAGCTGTTACCTGTGATTTGGGTGAAATTTTGCACCGATCTTTTTTTATAATATAAGTCGCTGTTTAAATGGATTTTTAGTGCTTCGCAATAGTTTTGTGCCATATAATAGTGATTTATAACATATTGGATGATACGGCCTGCTAAATGCATAGTAATGTGTGGCCTACAAGAACTACAAGAAGAAGGTGGACTGCAAGAAGAAGTGGTGAACTGATATCCTATTTTTGCAATGCACCAAGCATATTATGTAACAGTTTGTGAGACATGCGTAGTTCTTAAAACTATTAAGCTGCGGTTGTTCGAACTGCAAATGATTTACATCTTCGCTATAAGTAAACTTTACAATATTTTTTTTCGAATAGTCACTTTTTATAAGGTCTTCTAACAAGTTATACTCAACTTTTCAATAATTTTACAACCTTAAAATATTTTTTTTTTCGAATAGTCACTTTTTATAAGTTCTTCTAACAAGTTATACTGAAAAAACGTTAATCTTGACTATATGAATCGTACAAACTTGAAAAGAATAGTAGAAGTTTGACTGAACAAAACTTAGCGTACAGTATACAAAATTAGTATTAGTACGCCGATTTTGTTATAGCACTGAATTAACCATATCTATATTGTCAAGCCTTTTACAATAGAGAATAATCATTTCGGAGATAATAGATAGTCAAACACACCACCCAAATGGACCTGTGAAAAGAAATATGAAAAATCCAATTTTTTTTCCATCCTCGCCCAAAAAGCATTTGCTTCACTGAATTGTCGATAATTATTTTCTCCTTTGGATTTGGAATTCTACTCTGTGCTCATTCTCTTCGTTATCGTTTTCTCTATGAAACCTTACTCAGGTTATTGAGCTCCGTTCATTTTTCGATTTTTGCCAGAATTTCAAAATCGGACCATCGGTTCTTGCCAATTCCTCCATTACCTCTTTTTCAGTCATTATTCGAGTGGAATTTTCAGGAAAATTGATTGAGATATCGGAATGGATCCAACGCCATTCTCGGAGTCTATCAAAATCCTTTTCTAAACTCCTTCATTAAATGTGTGTCACTCAAATAGAACCGAAGTTACGGCTCTTTGAAATTTTGTCAAAAGTGTCGAAAAAGTTTTTTATCGACTTTTCATCCGTTTTAATGGATCATCACAAGGGATTCAACTAGCTGCGCGAGGCTTGGCGTGGACGGACGCGTTTTTCT
Organism: Ophion slaviceki; assembly: GCA_944452715.1. NCBI lineage: Eukaryota > Metazoa > Arthropoda > Insecta > Hymenoptera > Ichneumonidae > Ophion > Ophion slaviceki. The sequence goes on along the minus strand of OX101794.1, from coordinate 13,881,607 downwards.
CGCAATGTCGTTTTTCAAAACGGTGTACACTCCCAAAGGAAGAGTTTTCAAGCTATCCTTCCCAAATTTTGACACAACATTCTTCACGCCATTCTTTATCTTGCTACGGAAGCTTTTTTTCATCTTGTTTTCAACGAAAAATTGTCTAAACAATATGCCAAATTCGATACTTTTTTTCAAAACGCAGCCATTTTGTCAATTTTGTATTTTTAAAAACCTCGAAAGCAAGATAGCTATTGATGAATAATCTATTTACAAATTTTGTTCCGGATAATATTTACGGCCACAACCGTGTACACCGTGAGGACTTCTTTTCTTCGGAGAAATTTTCAACCGTTTAAAAAAAAAGTAAAATAAATTAAAATAAATGTTTCAAATTTTATTCTCGTTCTTCGTGAGAGCTTAGATTTGACGTTAAAAAATCCCTCATCAGCATATTTTAACCACCAAAGAAAAAATCGTGAAGACCGTGAGACCCTTAAGGGGATAGGCCACTCTAGAGGCCGAAAAAATAGGCTTTTTGGGGATTTTTTTTTCAGAAAAACTACAAAATAAATCGAGATTACAAAAGGGGGTGTTTATCATACATATTAGTGACTGTATACAATATTTTTTTCGAAGCGATTAATTTCAAAATGGCGGCTGTGCAGCGTTTTTGCGATGTCTCCCTTTTTCCAGGGTTCACGGCCGGACAAACAGTTCCTGTAATTTTTTAATTATAAAGAGCCAGAGAATTTTTTTCGATTATATATAATAACTGCTATGGAAGTACGTAGGATGTTTTCGATATAATGATTTTTGGCCAAATGGCGCACTTTTAGAGAGGAAAGTGAAAAATTTGCCTAAGAAATCGTCAGATAATTGTTAATCACAAATGAACTATGCAATATTTAAAAAAAAATCCTACGTACTTCCATAGACAATGTATTTTTCAAGATATATTCACCATTTCAAATGAATCGGTTGAAAATTCTCTGAGTTATATTTCGGGCCAACTTAAAAAATGCAGCTTTGAGATAAACGCTGCACAGGCGCCATTTTGAAATTAATCGCTTCCAAAAAATTATTGTATATACTCACTGATGATTATGATAAACACCCTTTTTTGTAATCTTGATTTATTTTGTAGTTTTTCGGAAAAAAAAATCTCTAAAAAGCCTATTTTTTCGGCCTCTAGAGTGAGTCTATCTAACGAAAAATTATCCGCTGATTACGAAAATCACCAAGTTTTCGTCGAAAGCTCAAAATTACGCCGCCGGAACGCGAAAAACGTGTTTCCATACGCATTCGACGATTTTGACAAGCGCATTTTTACAAGTGCAGGGTAAAAGTTAAAGAAATAGAATCATAAAAGCTCCCAAAGACAAGAAAGATTTGAAAAAAAAAACAAACAATAAATACAATAATTTTGAAGAGTTTTGTCATGCATCAATTCCCCGAAGAAATACGGTACGATTCCTTCATCTGTGGCGAACCATATTTCCTGCAATAAATTCGTAAACTGACAGCGAATTCCACACACACCGAACGGATCGCTTTATTCTTCACGTGACGACAAAAATGTATATACGAAGGCGCGAAAAAAAAAATTCTTCTTCGAAATTCGTTTTCCACGCAACGCACATCGGCCTCATTCCACTCCGTTTAACACGTACGCGTACATGCCACGTATATCACATGGATTTTCCAGTATGAGAAAAAACCACGCGCCAAAGCTCGTCGCTTTCGTTGATAAAATTGAACGCGCCGCGTGTGGTTGAACATCGTCGAAAAAAAATTCTCTCCTTCTCTATAAATTCTCAGCTGGTGTAAATGCGCATTCTGTGCGACGAGAACAGGATCTATCAATTATTAAATCCCCATTGATGGCAACGTATTTTCCCCGAGTTATTCGCTTAATGGTGAGTTAATTTGAGGAGAAAACAGAGTTAAAAAATGTATCGCAAACATTTTTTTAATGTATACTCGCAGTGTGTAGACAATATTTTATATTTGTGAAAATGTCACGTAGCGGATTTGAGCAATGCGCAGAAATCAACTGCATCCCGCACGACAAATTTGGTTTATTTTATTTTTAATTTATTTTATTTCTAAATTCATTTAATTTTTTATTTATTTTATTTATAAATTCATTCAATTTTTTATTTATCCTATTTATACATTTTTTATTTATAAATTTTAATTTAATTAAACAACGAATTTAATGTCAAATTTCATTTAAATTCCTCGTTAAAATTAATCGAACACGATTGACATTTGGAATGTTTAGTTGACAATCTTTAACTTTAACATTTTACATTAAGTCACATTTTCAACTTAAAGTTTATTAAAGAACTAAATAATTAATTAAAGAATATTAACGAATTTCAGAATTTTAATTCCTCGTTTCACAATCTGCTTTTCATCGTGAAATGATGATTCTTAATCCAAGTTTTTCGAATAAACGAGTTTCGAATGTAGGTAGAAAATATTTGTATCAAATGCTCATTCGTTTCTAGCTGCTGTCTTGCTTCAGAAGAAAATCTGAGATGGATTCGATACGCGAGATGATTATAAGCGCAAATATGGCCAGAAAAAGTAGAGAAACCTTGTACACACACAATCCATTTTAAGTAAACACGTAATGCAATGAGTGACTCAAGCAAGTTGAACAGTGGACGGAGAGATCGCCACTACAGTCTCCTGCTACTCTGCCCTTGACTAAATCAAATTTTGCCTGCGGTATTTTTCAACGAAAACAAGTTTAGTGGTCATAATATGAATTAAAATTACAAATTTCCAAATAAATTCTAGGCAACATAAATATTTCCCCGTACCACCGGGAACTCATTGACTTTCGATGTTCAATTTTTCAAATACTCCTCCTTGTGCGTTTTTACGAGCCCATCCCGTGCACTTTTACCCCATACTTGTCACCTATTACTTATTACTTTTACTCCATACTTATCACTTATTACTTGTTACTATTCACTCATTACTTGTCACTGATTACTTATTACACCCATACTTGTCACTTATATTATTTCCTCAGATAGCCGCTCCGATTGGGGCCCCCCTTTTTCTAACACCCCGTGCGGAAAACTGATAGGGCATCCCTAATAAAAATAAGGGCCTTTCAGGGCTTCCCCAGTGCTTTCCCTAGTAGGGATTTCCACAATGGGCCCAGATTTGGCCATTATCGGGATAAACTTGTAGGGATTTCCACAATAGGCCCCGACTTGGCCATTATGGGGATAAACCTGTAGGGATTTCCACAAAAGGACCCGACTTGGCCATTATAGGGATAAACCTGTAGGGATTTCCACAATAGGCCCAGACTTGGCCAGTATAGGGATAAACAAGTAGGGATCTCCACAATAGGCCCAGATCTGACTATTATAGCGATAAACCAGTAGAAATAGCTTAGGCTACATGGTTGATGGTATATCAATTATTCAAATCGATTATATACATCGATCGAATAATATTATCGAACGCAAATTGGGAAAAAGCGTAAGGGCATTAGCAAATAAAAAATCAACGATGAACACAAATATGCAGACAAACATCAAACAGTATTTATTTATCGAATTAAAGAAACCTTTTACATAGATACAAACAATTACTCACGGTTTCACTCATACATGGAGTAATGCTAGCGCATAAGTGTCAACAGTCCCAACCGGTTTTCTCGACATTTTTATAGCAACTAATTTCCGCTCAATACTCATCATAGGGAAAATTATTTCTTCTGAAGACTTCGCTGATATTTCCCATTCATAAACTTTATCTGACTGTGTAGGATAAGTAAATAAATTGGTCTTTGTTTTCCAGATCTTCCCCTCAATGGAAATAAATTCTAGTGATTCAGTAGACCCATATATTTTTTTTATTTCTACTACACATCCATTCCTTAGAGAGGATTATTTTTTTGTATTAATTTTGTCATGGCAGTTTGTCATAAAGGCTCACATGCAAATACGCAATCACATTTCTACGAGCGCACACATACATACACATATACTCACGCCCACATCTATGCACATGAACAATTACATAAAAACAAATACAGATATACCCTGACGCATTTAACGTGCACGTATATCCACTGATACGGATATTTTATGGCGCTGAAATGGTTATGATGAGGCGCCGTTGAGGCATTTTCAGGCCGCTAAAATGGTTTTGATGAGGCGCCATTGAGGCAACTTATAAGGCCCCGGTTGTTGCGCCTTTAATGGCCCTTGTTGACAAAGTGTGACCGGCCGCTAACGGCCCTCATGTGGCTTCCAGATTAGGGCCCGAATAAAGTTAGGGGAATATTATTGAGGCCCGATCACAGCCCCAACTCAATTTCCGCACGGGACGGGGTTGCATGAGGGAACAGGGAAACTGTAAAAAATCTGTCTCGATACGGGTACCTGGATTTTAGCCGAGTTTCCATTGTGTTTGCATTTTCCTATATTGCCTCGCAGTTTATTTAATTGTGCAATTAAATAAAAGATTATTAAAAAATGATAATAATAACATTAAAAATTATTTAAAAATTGAAAATCGTTAAGCTGAAAATGATTTTTAAAATAATTATAATTAAATAAAAAATTATTACAAAATTAATAATCATTATTTTTTATTATAAAAGTATAAAAATATAATAATCATTTTTCACAAAGATTTTTTGTCCTACTGACAAAGATGGCGTTTGCCCAATTTGACTCAAAGTTATGGGGGTTATTCTATTAGATTATAAAATAACATAAAAATTGATGATAATTCAATTATAAATTGTTTGAAAAACAATTATAGTTAAGTGAAACATAATGTTTTCAATAATTATAAATGAATTCAAAATTATTAGAAAAATTAATAGTTATTTGTAAAAATTGTGAAATTTTGAAAATGTAATAATTATTTTTTACAGAAAATCCGTCGGTGTTTCTTCTTTTTCTTTTTCACGTTCCTCTCAATCCTCAATCCGCAGATACTTATTCCCCTAGAGCATTCGTTTCTTCGCTCATCCTCAGTGAGAAAATTTTTTCAATGACTCTTTCTATATTTTTGCTCCCGACGTACGTGATACGAATGCGTGAAGAGCGCGTGTACACGTGTGAGGTAACAGAGCTCGTTCTCGATGAACACGACCGATATATATATATATATATATATATATATATATATATATATATATATATATATATATATATATATATCGTTATATATATATAGGGTGTCCCTCTTATCTCTGCCACCCGAAATAACTCGAAAATTATCGACGTCACAAAAAAATGTTCCAGACAAAAGTTGTACGGTGTGAAGGGGGCCATCAAACGCGACTATTTTTTTTTACTTCGGTGGAGGCGCTGGCGCATAGTGAAGGTCACGTCCACTTATTTTAATGGAATGGTACATTTTTTTCCACTATCTTGTAGAGCACCTCAAGCCGCATAAAAAACATTCGAAGGTCAAAGTCGTTCAAGGTCATTCAAGGTCGGTAGCGATGATACAAATCTAAATATCAATAATCCGAGATATTTAGATTTGTATTTCATTTTAATAGGTGTCCTTGAATGACCTTGAACGACTTTGACGCCCGAATGTATTTTATGCGGCTTGAGATGCTCAACAAGATGGTTGAAAAAAAATGTACCATTCCATTTGAAAAAGTGGAGGTGACCTTCACTGTGGGTCAGCGTCTCCACCGAAAAAAAAAAAATTGTTCACATTTGATGGACCCCTTCACAGCGTACAACTTTTATCTGGAACATTTTTTTTGACGTCGGTAATTACCGAGTTATTTCGGGTGGCAGAGATAAGAGGGACACCTTGTGTATATATATATATAGTACGAGAAGTTCTCAGAGACTGGCTGAGTGGGTTGAGCCATAATTCAGATCAATGTCAAAACGATTCTACGATGGGAATACACAGTGTGTATAGCGTGATGATTTTACGGCACGAGAGAGGGGAACAACACGCGAAGGAGAGCGGAGAAAGTGCGAGCGAAAGAAACTTCCTTAGGCGCCCGCAGCTCCGGATCATTCCTTTTCCTAGTCACCGGATGAAATTTATTCCTAGCGGTGTATTGGTGCGATCAAGAGGATATCCTCTGAACCATACACTCGGAACTTCAATTCGGCTGACTTCCATTTCATTAAATTTTTTTTATTTTCCGCCAACTTGATCAATATCTTCTCCCCTACGGTGAATTTTTCGATCGGTGACCGGAAAAGAAATTCAGGCCACTGATGATTGATTATTTTTTCAAGTAATCTTCACTAGCTATCTACTTGGTATTTCTCGTTTTGTTCAGTGCACAAAACACACGATTTAATTGTAAGAGGCCAAAGAATGTTTCGGAATTTTTTCCTGAAAAAAACCGCCCCTCGAAGGTAGAATTGTGGACTGGAATTTAAAAAAAAAGCCATGAAGCAATAATTATCAAGGAAAAATACCGAAAAAAATAATTCACAAGTAAGAGTCAACAATTTAACGCGCCGTCTCTCATTTCGGAGTATTTAATACTCTACGAGTTTTAAAACAGCGTCTCGATAAATTACCTGCTTGATCGTGCATCGTCCCTTTCCTCGTCGGATGTAGAGCACGTTCGAGCGAGCGATTAACGCGTTAAGTGAGGCAAAAAAACCGAGAAGATCGCGGGGAGGAAACAGAACGCGAAGAAATTAGCGAATCGACCAACGGTCGTACATCATTCTCGAGAATTAATAACAACGCTAGAATACCGTTGTACGAAGCGACTACTATTTCTTTTTTAATTTTTAAAAAATTTTTTATAATAATTTTTTTTTTATTTTTTTAAAAAAAGTCGTTATTTTTTAAAAATGTTCTGTGTTATTTTGTCGTTACTTTTTACAATTATTTTGTGTTTTTTAAAATAATTCTTTCATCTTATTTATTGGCATTTTTTATAGTGCTTTTATTTTATTTGTTATTTTATTGTCATTTTTCATAATGCTTTTATTTTATTTGTTACTTTATTGTCATTTTTCATGATGCTTTCATTTTATTTGTTATTTTATTGTTATTTTTTATAATTCTTTTTTTATTTGTTATTCTAATGTTATTTTTTTCTTCATTTATTTGCACGCTTTCCGTAATCTTCATTGCCCGGCGCATCGAGAAGAAGAAAAGGGGGTACGGTGGAAATGGCGAGATGCGATGTCATGGTTCGTGGGAGATATATGAAAAATTATCATCGTGCTGCACGTAACTGACGTTACCGAACAGCACGAGTGTGTAATTAGCGAGAGTTTATGCACCGAGATACATCGTTCTTTAATACCCGCCTAAGATTTTACAATTTCCTCGACGCGCTGTCTAACTCGCAGAACATTTTTTACCGATGCCTATCTACGCGAAGTGACTACAGATTTGTTAGCGCCCGAAACGCAGTATTTGTTTTCTCTTTTTTGTCTCACCGATGAAATTGGCAAATTTCTTTCATTTTCATGAAAAGTAAGTACACGCGAGAATTATCCCGATTATTACGTATTTCCCTTTTTTCATCCCTCGGTGCTCTGCGACTGATGGGAAACAGCATTGAAGGTACTCATCGATATGCAAAAAAATATGTTTTTTTATCTCGATGATCAGGAAATTAATATTTTCATTGCTCATTAATATTTTAATTTACATTATTTACGAAATATTTTAATTTTAAATATTTTAATCAATACATTTATAAAATGTTTAATTTTTTATATTCAATTACTATATTCGCAATAATTAATATTTCCATTGTTCATGTTGAGAATGTGTGTCCAAAAATTATTGTGAATGTTAAAAAGTCTTTGCTATTTAATTTCGCGATAAATCGTTATTGATTTTCCGATCCAGTCCCGGAAGTGTAAGTCGAATTAATTAACGGGAGATAAAAATACGATAAAATTCAACGCGCCTAATATGTAATTCGAAAGGGAATATAGATGAATGTCGTACGTTTAAGTTTTATTCATCGTCGTACGAAGATCGAGTAATAATTAATGAGGTAGCCGGCACAGTCGTAATTTCCTCGGTGCTGCTTCACTCAAAATACAGAGGACTAGATAGCGACATCGCTCTCCCCTGTATCGCGAAAATTAAATTAAATATTACACGTCACACATTAGTATCGCGTCTACATTATATATTTATATATTTGCATTGGAATTGTACTGAGTGGTAATAATTATTGTCAACTAATGAAAAAATATCAACGTATCCGTGCTGAAACTGCCATTGTAAAAATAGTTTCGTTTTTATTTGACAATCTTGACTAATTTGGTGAACAATCTGCATTTTTTCTCATCAAAACAAAAAATAATTTCTAGAGAAATTAAATAATTACTATAAAATGACATTTCTATGTACAATGTTATATCTTGGAAAAAATGATTAAGGGGTGCTGTCAGGAATTCTCGATTGAGAATTCGTCACCCTCAAATCTGTCTTTTTAAGGGGGACCACTGTGGCGGGTGAAAAAATCGATTTTTTGGGAATTTTCTCAAAGCATACGAATATTCAAGAATATGAAAATAAAATGTTCACGTTAAAATATTGAAAATTGACCACGTTACAGACGATTTTATGAGAGCAGGTACCGCAACGATTTACGTATACTAAAACTTTCATTCCTGTTTTTCTAGACCCGACCGGAATCGTAACTTTACCAATTTGCCCAATTTTAAACTTAAAATAACCGGAATGTCCGTGATTGCAATAGCTATTGTTGTACGTAGCCATTTTTTTAAATACAGTATTTTTAAGCCCCCGAATATAAGCGAAAATGTTCCCAAAATTACACTCGTTTTAACACCCACCATTTTGTGATTTTTTTCAAAAAAACAGATACGTTCAACGTATATTTCGATAGATTCAAAAACTGTTATATTTTCTTTTTTTGGACCACATGTTTTATACAGAGGCTCCGTCATACCTCTATAACGTTGTTTATTTTTTATTTTTTGAACTACAAATTTACACGAAACGAGTTTAATGTATCTTTGATAACATACCTTCTTTCCAAATCCCAAATAACTAATCTAGAAGACAAGGAAAATAGGTAAAAACGATCTTTTTCGGTCCGTCACAGTGGTACCCTCCCTTAAGGGGTAAGGCCACAGTAGAATTTTCAAAAAATCGATTTTTTCGCTAAAACGGTGCTTTATCATCATAAAATAAGATACTATTCGATTTATAGCAAGAACATTTTTTTCACCGACTTTAAGCGTACTACGTAAGCCCACCTCTAGCACGGCTAGAGGCATATGTAAAACTTTAAACGCGTTTTTCTCAAAACACCTTTTTTCCGATTGGCGTGACAAATAACTTCGACAATTTTCAATCGATTTACTTCAAATTTAAAAGTTATGTTCCTAATTGCATTTCGCAGAGAAGTACGTACGGAATTTCTGATTAATAGAAAACTTTTCAATTTATGAGCAGTTTTATACGAAATTTTTCACTGAAAATTCATTTCTTAAGTTCAAATATTTACGACTTTTGAATAAAACAATATTTTTTAAATTCCGAACGTACTTTTGTAGGTAAAAAATTGTGGATGCTGAATATCACGCCGCGGAGCGCCTTAAGACGGAATGACACCTCATCGCGGTCGGTATGGTAGAACAATTATAGATTCCCAAAAATCTCTGAAACGGCTCTTCAGATCCCGTCGAAACTTTGCCAAACGACGTCAAATAGATAGACGAATAGCTTCCAGCCCCTCAAATTTTCTAAATTTGAGGAAAAAAAACTAGATTGGCTTATGATAAGCCAATCTACATTTTTTTTCTCAAATTCAGAAAATTTGAGGGGCTGGAAGCTATTCGTCTATCTATTTGACGTCGTTTGGCAAAGTTTCGACGGGATCTGAAGAGCCGTTTCAGAGATTTTTGGGAATCTATAATTGTTCTACCATACCGACCGCGATGAGGTGTCATTCCGTCTTAAAGAAAGATAACAAAAGAAAATATTAGTAGTCGGCCATTTTATAAATCGAAAAAAAATTGTTTTCTAACAGCTTGATATTCATACTAAATAGATGTGTAATTAATTTTATGAGTGAATCACTTTTTCATACGAAAAAAAAATGGTTGAATTACGGTGGCCTAACCCCTTAAGGGGTTACCCCCACTTGCGATTTTGAAGAAATCGATTTTTTTATTGCATTTTTTTGAAGTATAAGTATCCGGGCCCATACTTCTGTATGGGCCCGGAATAGATGACTCTATGTAAGTTTACAAAAAAAAATATTTTCTTCGTGTAAACTGAAATTGAAACTTTAAACGCGTTTTTCTCAAAATGGCATTTCTGAAGTTGGTGACCAAGATTACTCGAACACTAATGAACCGATCTTCTTGAAATTTTGCAGGCTTATTTAATACATAAAAATGTAGTCTTTAATCGTTCGATTTTTTTTTCGAAAAAAGTGGCCGTTTTATAGCCAAAAAACGGCCGTTTTTTTCGTTAAAATCGAACCATTAACTTTGACTGTCCGCCATTTTGTGAAAAATGAATATTTTTTAAAATCCTTCGATTAAAGACTAGTTTATACTTATATTTGACTAAATCCATCCGCATTTTTTTTCAGATGATCCACTTTGCCGCAATGTTGGTCACCGCAAACCGTGTATATAAAAACATTATTTCATTGACGGCCATTTGCCACTAAACAATATAATATTTTTCAATAAAAAAATTACTGAAAGTTCTTCAAGATGTGTTCTTTAAGATGGTATATTGATCGATTAAAAAAGTTTTGTAGTTTTCTTTAAAAAAATTCATGAAAAAGGCCTTTTTTTGCACTACAAGTGGGGGTAACGCCTTAAAAAAAACCTCCACCGCAAGATAGCGGCTTTCATACTGATTAATAGTATTTTTACAAATATTTTTCCGGATAATATTTACGGCCACAACCGTGTTCGCCCTGAGGACTCCTTTTTTTCGAAAACATTTTCAACCGTTAAGAAAATGTAAAAGATATATAAATAAACGTTTGAAAAATTATTTCCCGTTCTTCATGAGTGCTTTGATGTGACATTAAAAAATCAGACTGATCAGCCTCTTTTAACTATCGAAAAAAAATCGCGAAAATCAGCTATTTTTCGACGCGTTACACTGTGATGATCCCTTGAACAAAACATCACTTTGATAAAGAGAGGTTAGTGGAAAATGAATGCGCGAAGTATCCTATTCGTATCAAAGAGTTCGAGACGAGATTTCCATACTCTTCATACTTTCACTTTCAATGTCGGATGTGAATACAATAAAAGTGACGAGCAATAATGTGTCAAGTATTTCGTGCACGTGCCACTCAGCCATCGGGGTCATTAGCCCATTGCTCAGAGCTCTCAAGAATCAATCGAAAAAGAGAGAAAGACCAAGAGAGAAATCACACATATTGTAAAAGCGCAGCAGAGTTGCTCGGCTAAGTTTCATTTCATTCAAAAGATGCGCTGCGCCGAAGAAGACAAAGTTTCATTTCGTTCTCCGATGTGACGTGAGTTAAATGTGCGATCTCGAGACTTTCCATTTTATCGTCTCTGCTGGACGTCATCCAGGAGTGTGACGCATAGTTCCCAATCTTTTTAATCGAATAAAAAACAAAATCATGTAAAAAATACGGCTAAAAATTCGGTAATTCTTTAGATAAGTAACTTTTTTGAATAATGAGCCGGACATTTTTTTCGGTTTTCTCATTTATTGGGTTATAAATTATGACATTCAATCGGGGGAAGCTGGAATTCACCCCCCCCCCCCCTCATAAAAAGTTATGGGGTTTTGAAGTTCGCGGAAACACGTGATAAAATAGGGCATTTTTGAACATTTCGACGCCAATATTGGGTTTGTTTGAATTAAGGGGTGAGATGCAGTCAGAATTTTCAAAAAATCGATTTTTTATTACATTTTCTTGAAGTATGATGTTTCGAAAATATTCCCTGAAAATTTCAAGTCAATCCGATGAATAGATTCGGGGATATCCCACAATTAGTGAAGGGTCGTCGGGTCCCCATGGCACGCAGCGGCTGACAAACGCGCAAACGATAATACCCGGGAAGGCAGCATGCTTCGAAGACAGCAACAAATTGATATTTTGGAAGCTTCCACATCGGCAGAATCCCTATTGTATGGGCCAGGAATTGATGATTCGATGTAAGTAATTTTTTAATTAGTATTTCTATACATAAATCAAGTGTAAAATTGGAAAACTCTTTCAGAAATTTTCAAAAATTTATTACTCAAAAACTATGAACTTTAGCAAAATTTTATAAAGAATACTTTCGTTTTAAAATTGCCCAAAATGTAAAAAAAATAATTAATCCCGAAAAACGTTAATTTTTTGAAAAATTGTTTTAACGAATTGGCTATAAACAATTGAATGCTCGACTTTTCGGCAAAAAAAAATGATATTCGGATTCAGCGGATCAAAATACATAAAAAAAAGTTTAGCTTCATCGAACATATAATACCGTATCCACATCGAAAAACTTTAAACGCGTTTTTCTCGAAACTATGTTTTTCAAGTCGGTGACCACCATAATTCAAAAACCACTCGATGGATTTTGATGAAATTTGGTGTGCTTATTGATAGCGTTAAAAACTAGTCCTTAATCGAAGGATTTTCATTTTTGTTGAAAATTTCTATTTTTTTAACAATAAACGTGCGATTTTTTGGTTCAAAATCGAAAGTTATCGGTCGGAAGCCGCCATTTTGTTAATTTAAAAAAAAAGCTTCGATTAAGGACTAGATTTATTGTTAAACTAGTGATTTTTTTTTGGTTTTTCATTTCACATGATCCAGTAAAATTTTATGATGGTCACCGCAAAGCACTACATGCCGAAGGGAGTCCGACAAAGATGGCGATATTTTTTATAAATAATCAATATTTTTCTTTGAAAATTTGTACAAGCCAAGTTGAAATATAACATAAAAAGTCTGTGTAAACATTTTTGTAAAACAAACTTAATTTCTATTAAAAAAAAATTACTTAAAATGCTCGTTTTTTCACGCCTCTGACTGCATCTCACCCCTTATAGTATGGGTAAACATTATGGGGTTTTGGAGTATGCGGAAACATGTGATAAAATAGGGTATTTTTGAACATTTTGACGCCTATATTGGGTTTGTTTGGGTTTGTTTGGAAACAACAATTTTTCGGATAAGTCACTCATCGAAAGAATTACCAAAAATTCTCACGGGACCTTTTTGATCTTCAGCGAAAAACTCGTAGCTTTCACCCTAGGAGGCTTTTTATTCACGGGGCCAAAAACGAGGAGGGCACTTTTGGGAATTGGCAAAATCACTGACAAATCGGTACGTTGAAAAAAATTACGCGAATAAAGTGCTTCTTTTACGAGGCACGAAGAAAATTATCATTTTAAGATAGTCTTAATCGGAGGCTTTGAGAAGCGAAAAGAAAAACGATACCCTACGTACATTTAGTATAGAAACGTAGGACAAACCTTCGCGAAACCCAGCGAGATTGTAAAAGTTGCTGGTCTCGATGCAACTTTCGCATAAGGGTGAGCTTAGCTCAAACGGTAAAAAAAATCATTATGGCTGTCTCGAAGGCTGTGCTCAAAATTTGTTCAAACGAATCATTGATTTTGGAGACATAAAGGTTCTGGAAATGATCTTTACACAAATACGCTTGCACTTATCTAGAGGCGATTTTGAAGGTATGAGGATTTACGTAACGTTGAGTATGAGGACAATATCCCACTATGAGGGTGGTCCTCGAAGTCGTGTGTCCGCGAAATTACTTTATATATAACGACAGCGAGGCAAATGGAAAGGCAGAAAAAAATCGCGACACCATCGCGCGGGTTGGCAGTATTACGTAAACATGGAAAAAGTTGTCGAGCCGATCAACGCACGAGATAGGGGACGTGTTTAGGGTACCCGACGAGAGAACGAAAGTGAAGAAAAAAAATTACGAGGGTAAAAAAGAATAAAGTGAAGAGACGATTCCATCGTCGAAGCAACCCTCGACACCGCAGAAAAAACGTATGCACGAATATCGGCTGCGAACATAAAATTACGTTATCCGACAGCCTAAACATTAGAGCAGGGATAATTAAAGTGAAAATTGGAATTGGGAATTAATTTTTAAAAAAGGATCTAACCATGGGCAGACGCGATTGATCAGTTTCAAAATGGACTTTCGATCATATTAGGACCTTGGCAGGGAATATTCTCACTTGGAGATTTCTTTAAGGCTTCAGGCCACAGTAACGGGTATAAAATCATATGCGAATTTAACATTTTTTTCGTATGAAAAAGTGATGCACTCATACTATTAATTACACATCTATTTAGTACGAATATCAAGCTGATAGAAAATATATATATATTTTATTCGATGTACAAAATGGCTGACAACTCGAAGCTTCTCAAAACAGCTTTTTTCCAATTGGCGTGACAAATAACTGCAACAATGTTCCCTCGATTTACTTCAAATTTAAATGTTTTGTTCCTAATTGCATTTCGCAGAGAAGTACGTACGGAATTTCCGATTAAGGGGTTACCCCCACTTGCGATTTTGAAAAAATCGATTTTTTTTTATTGCAGTTTTGCAAGCGGCATCGACGGCGGAAGAAGTTCTGTATGAGCCCGGAATAGATGACTCTATGTATGTTTACAAAAAAAAATATTTTCTTCGTGTAAACTGAAATAGAAACTTTAAACGCGTTTTTCTCAAAATGGCATTTCTGAAGTCGGTGACCAAGATTACTCGAACACTAATGAACCGATCTTCTTGAAATTTTGCAGGCTTATTTAATACATAAAAATGTAGTCTTTAATCGTTCGATTTTTTTTTCGAAAAAAAAGTGGCCGTCTTATAGCCAAAAAACGGCCGTTTTTTTTCGTTACAATCGAACCATTAACTTTGACTGTCCGCCATTTTGTGAAAAATGAATATTTTTTAAAATCCTTCGATTAAAGACTAGTTTATACTTATATTTGACTAAATCCATCCGCATTTTTTTTTCAGATGATCCACTTCGCCGCAATGTTGGTCACCGCAAACCGTGTATATAAAAACATTATTTCATTGACGGCCATTTGCCACTAAACAATGTAATATTTTTCAATAAAAAAATTACTGAAAGTTCTTCAAGATGTGTTCTTTAAGATGGTATATTGATCGATTAAAAAAGTTTTGTAGTTTTCTTTAAAAAAATTCATGAAAAAAGCCTTTTTTGCGCTACAAGTGGGGGTAACGCCTTAATCGAAAACTTTTCATTTTATGAGCAGTTTATGAGCAGTTATAACGAAATTTTTCACTGAAAATTCATTTCTTAATGTAGTACGAGCGCGCAATCTTGATTTCTATAGATTTTATTCAAATTTTAACCAGACATTGTTCATATCATTATGCATGTTTGAGTGTAATTTCAGAACAGTCGACTATTTAAATTGGGAGACAATGGGTTTTAAAATTGCAACTTTCAACACTGCAGGTTCTGCATTGAAATTTAGACAGAATAATTTTCCGTAAAAAATATGTGTCCCCTCTAATAAGGAGACATATGGCGACACCGCAGAACAGTATTCAACAGTTCAATATTACGAGAAAAAAATAATTATCTCATTTCTAAAGTTAAAAATGTTGTCATAAGAAAATGTTTGCATTACAAATATTAATATTTTATATTGTTTATGTTGTGTTCATTAACAAATAAAAGTGTTGGTTCATTCATTCAGCATACTGTGGCCTAAGGCCTTAAGGGGAGATATACACCTAGGAGCCGGAAAAAAGGTCATTTTTGTGAATTTTTACAAGGAAAACTTTTTGAAATTTCGGATTGGGGTTTTAATTATCTAGAAGTATATACATTCAAAAATATGTTTAATTTTCTTTATTTAAAAATATTAAAAATATACAAAGATATTGTATGATCCTTCGAGCGTCGTAAAAAAATCTGCGTATACGGTACCCACTGGCGTTTCTTCAAAAATCATCTGGAAAAAAAAAACCAAAAACATGATTAAATTAGATACTATAATCTAGTACTTGTCATAGCCGATTTTGAAAATATCGATTTATGACAAAATGGCGGACGTTTGAACATAAATAGTGATTTTTGGGTCAAACATTAGTCATTATTTTGCTTATAAAACAAAAATTAAGTAACGGAAAAAAAATCCTATGACAAGTACCAGATAATGGTGTAAAGAATAACCACAAAAAACCTCAAGGCAAACGGTTCATTGGTTTTCGAGAAAATTTGGGTACCGATTTGAAAAACGTGGTCTTGAGAAAAACGCGTTTGAAAATTTGGGAATGAATGAATCCCAAGTTCCCAAGGGAATGAATGATTCCCATGAATCAATCCTCAATCGTCCCTACCTCGGACATTGCGAAATTATTATTATCACTATTTAAAAAAAATTAACTCTGAAAAAAGTAGGGCGAAAAATCGACTTTTTCGGACAGTCACCTTTATTTTTTTTTCTCCTGCGTACCTGCCATAATGGCATTCTTTTTTACCAAGAAACTTGTTTTTTTTTTCAGCTAAAAGGAAAATTTGCAATCACGTCAACCGCCTCAACCTTATTTTTTTCACTGCCACATTCACAGGCCCATGACCTTTCCAATTTTTATTCTTTCTGCACAAAATTTTTGTTTGTAGATTCTTGAACCATCAATGAAATTACTAAAAAAAATGGAAACTAGAAATATTGTTTCTTTTTTTTATTAAGCCCGAAAAAACTCGATTCCTTAAATCGAGGTGACTCAATTGGAAATTTATTTCCTAGGAAAATGTGTCCCGAGCATTTTCTCGCGGTGGAGCGAGAAATGTCTACGTTAATTCAGGATACAGTTAACCTTCCCCTGGATTTTTTCACATCAGACTCAAACCCTTCGACTCCAAAACCCCCAAACAATTCTTTCGACCCTTTTTCTTTCATTTTCTCAATGACAAAAGCCCACAATATTTTTCAAGAATTTCGCAGACTCAACAAAAGTAGTTGGATCCATGGAGAAGCCCCAAACGAACAAACCCAAACAAACCCAAACAAACAAACGAACCCTTCGACTCCAAAACCCCCAAACAATTCTTTCAACCCTTTTTCTTTCATTTTCTCAATGACAAAAGCCCACAATATTTTTCAAGAATTTCGCAGACTCAACAAAAGTAGTTGGATCCATGAAGAAGCCCCAAACAAACGCCCCCTCTTTCACGGAGTGAGGTAAATAATTCTGATTACGCCAGAATTCATTCAGCAATGGGAACAACCGCGTAATGGAACGGTGAGTGAGAAAGAGGCGATTGTGCATATCTCCTAGCACTCGAGGATGCCACACACACACGCATTAACGCACACAATCGTACTGGCGTTGGAATTACGAAGACAACGCGAGTGCGGCAACCGCAACTCGATTATTTCAAGCGCACCGAAGTATATATAACACCGCCGCGAGAACTATATGCAAACTGTTCACCTGTGCGATAATATGTGTATGCACGAGTCTGAGTTCTCGTAAGCTCGACCTGTGCTCTTGTCTCTCGCACGAAATATCAATAATTATGGCCCAAAAGCCGCGAGACTCCGCGGACGTGTCTCGTTCCACGAGATTCCCTGTGGCTGAATGCCTAGCCTCGTGTGTCACGCTTAGCCACCAATTCGCGTGGGATCGTTAGTCTCATTGTCATAATTATCGTCACCCTGGTGAGTTACTACACGCGACCGTATGCAACGATTGTGATTATACATTTATACAGGGTGTCCCAGAACTCAACGTCAAGCCGAAACGGGGTGACAGGATTGATTGTAACCATCATGAGAAAAATCAGAATAAAAATCTATTTTGAAAATTTTAAATTCATAGTTTAACAAAAAACAGTCTTAATTCCAGGAAACTTGGGGCAATTGTGTAATTATTTTTGGCTGTGATTCTAGAAATGTTATTTAGGGTTACGGTTCCAAAGTTTAAATGAACAAAAATAATAAAAATTAACCACAATAACCGAAAAATGGTTACAGTTTGACCAAATTTCTAGGTTTTTCTTAAATGCCCAGATTTTTTTTCTGATTTTTCTCGTGATGGTTACGATCAATCCTGTCACCCCGTTTCGGCTTGACGTTGAGTTCTGGGACACCCTGTACATACAGGGTGTCCTGTTACGAATTGCTAATCCTGCAGCTGTTGATAGGTCAGATCATGTCCTACTATATGCTGGAATTTCAGGTTAGTAAAAGCCCCACGGTTTTCGAGATGAAAAATCATCTGCTTTGCCATGCTATTTCTACAAATGATAACTTTTTTGGACCCGGTTTTTCAAAATATACTCTTCGTTATTTGTTTTATCTAGAAAAGTCTTCTTTTTAACCTTAAGGCGTTAGGCAACAGCAACGAGTGTAAAATCATGTGCGAATTTAACATTTTTTTCGTATGAAAAAGTGATTCACTCATAAAATTAATTATACATCTATTTAGTTTGAATATCAAGCTGGTAGTAATTAATTACTAATATTTTCTTTTGTTATCTTTTTTAGGTGCTTTGCGGCGTGACACTTAGTATCCACAATTTTTTACCTAGAAAAAAAAACAAAAATTCTCGTCAATCTACATTAGAATACCTAGAGGAGTACGTACGGAATTTTAAAAATATTGTTTTCTTCAAGAGTTGTAGGTATTTGAACTTAAGAAATGAATTTTGGGTGAAAAATTTCGTTGTAATTACTCGTAAACTGCTCATAAAATGAAAAGTTCTCGATTAAGGGGCCAGTCCACTTTGGAGCCACGAGAAAAGGCTATTTTCGCGATTTTTTGGAGGATTTTACAAAATATATGAATATAAAAGTTGTTGGATTTGATAAATAAAGTCTTGAAATACATTTTTTTTAAATTTAATTCATTTTTATTTATTAAGTTCAAAAACTATAGTTTAACGTAACGCCTCAAAAATAGGTGGGCTATGTACCTCCATCACAACTCGGCAACGGCTTGTCTGAAACAAAAAAAATCAAAGTCCATCAGATTCAGTATGACACCAGTTACAAAATGACCCTCGGATATAAAGTTTTATCAAAAACATTAAAAAATGGCAGATGAAAAACGAAAAAAGTAAAAAAAAACGTCTTCTCGCAGTTTTTCGCAAAAAAAAATCACAATTTTAAAACCATCGAGGGTCATCTTGTTACGAATCATGTTTACAAAATGTGGTTCAAATTTCAAGAGAATCGGTTTATTAGTTTTCGAGATACGATGGAGCTAGATTTTGAAAACGTTTTTTCGAGAAAAACGCGTTTGAAGTTTATACTATGATCGGCCGAGCGCGCTATACGCTCAGGTAGACGAAATGAGGTCCTGACGTTCAGGTAAAAAAAATACTCAGAGAGCTCGGGTTTTCATAAAATTTTGACACATTATTTCTGAATGTATGTACTTTCGAAAACAGTAAAAAAAATCGATTTTTTGACATTTTGAAAGTGGACTGGCCCCCTAATCAGAAATTCCGTACGTACTTCTCTGCGAAATGCAATTAGGAACATAACTTTTAAATTTGAAGTAAATCGAGGGAAAATTGTTGAAGTTATTTGTTACGCCAATTGGAAAAAAGCTGTTTCAAGAAGTTTCGAGTAGTTGGTCATTTTGTACATCGAAAATATATATATATATATATATTTTTTTTTCTAACAGCTTGATATTCATACTAAATAGATGTGTACTCAATTTCATGAGTGAATTAGTTTTTCATGCGAAAAAAAATGTTAAATTCGCACATGATTTTATACCCGTTACTGTGGCCTAACGCCTTAAATGTTAAGGAAAGCATGTGAAAAAATCTCATGCAAAATTTTCATACAAACCAATTTGATCATCTGACTTTGATAGCCTGTGGTGTGAAAAAAGTACTATGCATATCGTGCCAATTAATTAAAAAGTTGCTCAGTTATTGTTGATTAAGATCATTTGTGGAAATGGCATGCGAAAAACCAGAAGCAGATGATTTTTTGAAAAAAAAAAAATAACATAAAGCCCAAAATCTTGAAAACCGTGGGACTTTTACAAAACTGGAATTCCAGTGTATAGTCGAACACGATCGGACCTATCAACAGTTGCAGGATTATCGATTTATAACAGGACGCCCTGTATATATTACAGTTGAAAGCCGTTTTCAATTTGGATGCGTTTTCCCTAGTAAAAACTAGTTCCTGTTGAACGCCTTCGAACGCGAACGCCTTTAGTTTGTTTGGGTATGTT